>JABUQX010076874.1:0-15000 GCA_015478945.1 Trachelipus rathkii | reverse complement strand
CATTATTTTACTGCTAATACATAATTATCTGGTAATATTACAATACAAAACACACTACTCGTATAATAAACACCACAATATAGAGAAAGTGTATTAAAACGTATATCCCATATTAATAAGCATTATAATAAAATAAATAATTATTTAAATGACCCCAATTTACTACAAAGTATAGATATAGATAGTATATATATATACATTTATGTTTCAGTATTGTATAAATATCGTATAAGTAATATATTATTATATACACCATGAGCATATCTAATATACAATGTGAAAATATAAGATCTCGAAGATATATAGTCATAACATATACGATTTATTAAAACTATTGAGAGACTTTTCAATGTTACCTTCTCTCGATTTCTCTCACGATATAATACTCGACTCAATTTCAAATAATACAATAGCGATTATCATTCTTATACATGATATTGATCTAGAAACAGTGAAATCTCATATATAAAACACGTTAACGTCATAAATTTAGAATATGACAGCTAATTACGATATTGGGATTACTCAATATAATAGTGATAGCGTCATATATACTAAACTACAATTACTATACTCCTAATATATATATAACTAATTACTCATATACCCGCTTATTTAGCAGTGAAAAGCAAACATACTTACTATTATTCATACATATCTATTAATGATATCAGCCATTCATTCAACAGCTCGTTCACCTACTGATATTCAGCAGGAAGGCGAATTAGCTCTCAGATGACACATAACTCTAAAGTCTTATTAAATATGCCACCATGATGCTATAACTCACACCAACACTATACACGCATGACCTAGACTCAAAAAAAGCGTATAATAGAGATACGACCTCATGAGTAGCATAGGACGGAGTCGTCACGTGCCGTAACCTTATGAACTAAACCGTATAGATGGATTGTTCGTTGCACTCGTTCAAAACCATAAGACCTATAACACGGTACAGATGGTAGTTAACGCTTAGGCCGATTACTTCTACACAGACACTCAATCCCAAATGCAGGATAGTATATTACTAGTCGATGAAGTAAAAAAATAAAATTAATATATAATTAAGGCTTATTACTCAAATATATACAGTCTATCTCACAGGTAGCAACATATAAGATGAATTAAAATGTTCTCCTTGGTAATACAACATTCCAGAGGATATGACTAAGCATTGCCGTAATATCTCATCATCATGATAGAGGGTACCTCATGCTGAATATCATGTGAGTGCCACAGTAAACTAACTCGTAAATGCCGCAGACGTAGAGGATGACGACTGTATGTTTCTTTTTGCACCTCGTAGGCATAAATAATAATAAACCTCATTAATCACCAAACTACTCAAGACGCTGATAATAATGTCAGTTATCACTCATATCTTAAGTACAATGACGATTAACTAACTCCGTGGAATATAAGCGTATTATCAGTATACATGATCATTATAGAATAACAGGGATAATATGAAGTATTTAAATCATTCGTCTTCAGCTCTTGAATCCAGAGATATTAACGTATAAAGTAATATGGAACAAGAAATACAGAATAACGCATTACGCTAACATTCTAGAACGAGAACAACATTATCAGTTACATGGCACACAGACTAGGCGTTAAAACTCCATGTCATCGATCTAGTACCAATACATCTTCAACCACAACAGTATTCGAAATAATCTCTTGCGGCCACAAAACATAATTAATATTCCAACGAATAAATAAATAAGAGAATATACACTAAACATGACTCACCTCCGACAAACGAGGCAACAATGATATGCTACACCAGTAAACATTGTTTTAACATAAAATAAAGCTAAACAAAATGACATGAACCTAAAGAAGATGTGTTAAAGGCATAATGACTCTCAAACCAGAGACACATATTAAAGCCAGTTAGTAAGAGTTGCAAAACAACTTAGACATGAATCGACACCATATATTCTTATTATCCTATAGCGCACATGACTCAAACTCGATTAAGAAAATAGGAGACCTTCCACGGACTATCAAGAAAATAATCAGAGAAAAGAATATCGCGAAAAATAATAGGAGAGAGCGCATCTTAAATATGCGTATATCAACAGACGAAACGGTATATACACTGTTTTTATCATTTTTCATACTCGAAATCGTTACAATAACCCTAATATTCAATAAACTTTATTCCAATAGTGCAATATTATCATCTATAGAACATATTAACAGTATATTAATATATTTATTAATACATTGATACACAGTTAAATATATTTAAGTAAAAAAGAGTAAATAAAGTAACCTTTGTATATATATTTAATATAATTATACATTAACAGTATCAACTAGGATAATAATAATACTTAAGTATTATAACCATCATAACATAACATAAAATAAAAGTAAATATATATTAAAATCGCACTTCAATGCAATATATAACTAATGTACTATAACATTACATATAATGAGGAAGTAGATAACTAAGGTTATATTATAATGACATAGGGTATTCTTACTAAGGAGTAATGTCTAGGATGTCTAAACCTTAATGATCACCACTACGTGCAAAATAGCAGTCGGTTATCGCTAAGTGTCAAAATACGCAGATAGCGCATTTATATAAACATACATCCACAAGCGTCATCCGTATCAACACCGGGCGAAGAATAAGTTAAAAGATGTCAGAAAGAAGCATTCCCAGCTTACAGAGCCATGCGCAAAGACTAAAAATCTTACATAACACATTCGTTAGAGAACCAACTCGCCAGATAGAAGCCTCACACTATTTAGTATACAGACAATAATTAACATAAGCAAGTACAAATTAACATACTATGATCAAAGTAATAAAATACAAACATACTTATTATCACACATTCATTTACACTTCACATAAAACGAATTGATACGACAGATCAAATCTTATATTAGACCTGATAACCCTCAAAATTAAATTACTTAGAATTCAACCAAAACATTCCGCACCCTAAGATATACCGCACATACAGGATCTTGACATGAATAATTTAAAATACATATTATAAAAAATTCTTTCACAAAAAGAACTGAATTACAATATAAATTCCTTGGTCTACAGCAATTTGAATTGTATATTAAAGAAAAGAAAAGAAAAAAGAAAAGTTTTCATTTTTCACATAAAAAAATAATCTACAAACATCTTACCCTATAACTAACCAAAAACTATCATCACATAACCTAATTGAATTAAGAATAGCCGTATATAGATTACGATTAACCTAATCTGCATATCAATCTAACAAGACATTCAAGATCTCAAAAAAATTTTTTTTTTATAAAAACTACGATAATCCGAATATACCAAAATGATACAAAGAGAGCGCGCATAGATGATAATAGAAAGGGACCGTTTCTATATTAAAATCAATACGCAAAGATAACGAATGACAACCAACATCCCGTACAACTATAAAAACATAATTAACAATAGAAAAACTTATTAAGCACTATATATATATATACCTTGATTCTAATTCCATAATACATAATCTAACTATATACCAAAGAAAAATAATATTATATAAATATAAGTAAAACATATAATCCTATAATATATATACTACCATATATATATCATATAATATATTAAAAAATATATACTAAATATTAATATATACCGTTAAATAACATATACTAATTAAGTCTATTATAATATAGCAAATTTTTATAATTATCTTTGTATTAATAAACATTTTATAAATCATAAAAATAAACTATTTAAATAATAAACAACATAAATAATACTTACGATATACTAAATTATACCATATAATCCTCAGCGAAATATATATTGCAAATAATAACATCATATAACCAGATATTAGTATATAAGTTTAACCATACAAAAAACTAATAACAAAAATAATATATATATATCATATAAAAATAAACAATAAATTTTATTCCTTATGAATAATATACATCATTATTAAGTATCAATAATAAAATATAAGTTCTATATATATTATTATATTTATATTAATATAAATAATATAATATACAAAATGGCTATAAGTAAACAGTATATGAAATAAATTATTTTCTATATTTTATAAATGAAAGTCTATGTTAACCATACATTCAAAATCATCTCATCAATTAGAGGATACTACCACATATATTATGACACCTATCGCATGGCCACCCTTCTTACCTCTTCCATCACAACAACCGTACCTAGACAGTTGCCGTCATGTACAGTGTACATAATTTGAAAAAAATAAAAAAACATAAATATCTCAAGTATTTTCATATGTTAATATAATTCGAAATATAACATTTTGGAAAATAAATCAGTAACAAAATAATAATCGCATCACATTATCTACATTATTATTAGATCAATGTGTTTCATTATTTTAGTTGAATAAAGCTATCTCATAACCTGACTTAGCCCCAGGCAAACACGTTCACAGTACAAATTAATTTTTCTATGGTTCAATTAATATATAATTGACCCACAGGATCAAAAGTATATTTTCACCATAATGACTCATATACTAAATTAAAGCTAACATATTTCATATAATCTCATGTCAAACTTATTAGATAATATATAATTGATATCAAATTAATTGCAATATATTATCCTAATAACATTCACTTCAGCGTATATGACATAATCAAGCTAAACAGTCCTTGTAATATAACATTCCTATATAATACTTTTAAATCAATATAAGTGATTAAAGTGCTATTTATAACAGATCATATATTAACAATACACTGAATTAAATTTCCCACTTATTTCGCGCATTAATATATTAACTAAGCAACATAGGTAATAAGCCGTTATTATAATATAAACAAATAATATACTTCCCATAATTAACAAAGGGACCCAATCTATAAGATATTTTATACATCTTGAATAACTATTGAAATTGAACTATAATAACTCTTATCTTCATTCAAATAGTGTCACTTATTACTAGTTATATCGAGTTAATAACATCATTGACCTAATATGTGATAATATAATCGTAAGACATTAGCAAAATTCTTATAATGATATAAATATATAGCCTAAATATTTAAATTCAAGCCTCTAAATCTAAAAACATATATTAATACTTAGTATAACTAATCAACAGTATTTCTACACACATCATCAGTTCAGTTATTAAACTACTATATATTAATAGTTTTATATCTTATACATATATAATCATCATCATTTCCCACTGATTAATCAGTAGTATATTAATATTTTTTCATCATCGTTCATAGTAATTATAATATTATACAATAACGTATCATTTAAATATACTTTACTGAACATATAATATACAGTTCTTGCATAATTAAAACCAATAGATAGTTATATCTTAAAATATAAGCATATACATACTAATTAACTACTTCTACATAAGTAATAGTATTAAAACCCTAAAGTAGTGGGTAATTAGTATAATAGCTGCACCCTTGAAAGGTATGAAATCCTGCGATTGGGCGGAATCACCGAGAGGCGTGTAAGTAAGACGGGACTATGCGGCCTCAGCCCGAAGGGCGAAGGCCTTACCCCTCCTTCTGGAGGGGGGTAAAGTACCGACCCGCTTACAACCCCTCCGGCGTTGGCTGATCCCCCATCGCAGGATTCATACCCTTTCCAGGGGTTTTCTCTCTCTCTTGGAAGGTAATGTGTGCTTTAGATACTCTGCGTTAATGTCAAAAACTGTTTTATTTCGTAAGGTAACGGTGTACGTTTATGTAACTAATTACTATGACCATGTGTGAAAATTTAAGACTGCTTCCGAGAGACGAAATGATTGAGGTACGTTTTATGATAAACGATAATTACTTGTGTTAACGACGATGATGTGTTAGAAAGCGTGAGTCGTTTTTTAATGATTTTTTGTTGAAAGTACTGTACAGGCTTTGCCACTAAGAATTATTAGCATATGATCTACGATTTATTCATAGGTCAAATTGCTTCGATTATACTCGGGCGGAGTGACACTTTGATGAAGGAAGTGTCAATTCATAGTTCAAGATAGTGGTATCTTTGATAGATTGGTCACTTATGTTAAAGGGACTTTTGCTTAGATAATACGCTTTACCATGTTGTGCATATGCGCCGGAAAGTAGGGAAACAATATACGTGTATTGTATATGATCTGTTAGCTACTTTAGCCTTTGATAAGTAGGGAATTTTCAGAGATGTTAGCTGAATATCATCATACGGCGCGAGGCTATGTAGGTTGATGCATTTGTCTACGTAATATATCTTAGTTGCAGGTATATGATATGTTAGCTTTATTGATGCTAAAAACTTTGTTGCATAAGCATATATTAGAATAATGGTCAGAAATAATATACAAAAGAAAACTAATTCTTTATGTATAATGTTATACCAAAATGTAACTAGAAAAATATAGACTTAGATCAATAGCATTCAAAATAGATCCAACACGGCGCGAGAAAGTAGGTAAACTACATGAATGGCTCGTAATGCTCTAACCGCTATATGCCATAAGCTGACTGAATTTACTTTCTTTAAAATCAGTAAAACTATTACGGTTTACTGTGATATTTTTATTCTAAGAACTTATTTTTTATGTTATGTCAGGATAAAATTTTTATTTTTGTTATTGTTTGGTTTATGTCCGTTGTCATGTTTGCAATTATTCGCTGGGGATTATTGATATTTAGACGAGGTTATGATGAAGTTTTTTGTTAAATGTTACGAAGTTGATGTAAAACATTTTGTTACGTTAGCATTATATCTGGTTTCAGTATGATGCTTAGAACAGGTTATATGCTAAACTTTGTAAATATTTACGATGTTAATGTAAAATTAACATTGATTATGTTTAGAGATATGTTTGAAAAAAAATGTGAATAGGTTACGTTTTGTACGATGTGTTAGGTAGTTTACAGCTGTTAGGTAGATGTCAGGATAAGTTTGTTAATGTTTAGTAGTTTATTCGTACGTGCTTATGGTGTGTTATTAGGTTTGTCGTTGTATAAAATTATATTTATACTTATAGTTCTTTTATTATGTTATATTATATATATTATGTTCATAAGCTATTTATTAATGTAAAAACGTTGTAACGTTAGCATATATTTAGTCAAATGTAATTAGTATTTTATATTAAAATTAACCTTATTTTTTGTATGTTATGTTTGGATTAAATCTTGATTGTTATATTGTATTATACAGTAATATTCGTATGGGTACTGCTGTATGATAATTAAGCAAAGGTTATGATAAATTCTTGTTATAATATAAATTAATTTATACTATGATATTACAAAATATAAGTATATAAATAATATATTATTAACGTGATATATTAATAACACCTAGATGCTCTGCAAAACAGCTTGTTAGGAATAAACAGCTAGGTTACGGTTTCTTTTGATTAAATGCAAATAAAGCGTAGAGTCAATCGACACTCTTACAATGAGTGATTATATGTGTGGAGATTATCTTAATAAAGGTTATAGGTTATCGATCATTAAGTAAAAGAATTAATATTTTAACATAACGTTACCAAAAATACGGTAATAATGATATTAATAGGTTATAGTCGTTGTAATAACTGATAACACATTACTGACATATTCTAATATTACATTGAGTAGTATATTCAGGCTCAGATATTTTAGCTGTATTGCTATTTCTTTCACTCCAAAAAAACACAAGATGTATAATCGCTTAGAGCCATATAATCAGTTGCTGAAGTATAGCCTCATATAACCAAGTACCATCATATCATTATTTTTTACACCCTATTGAAAATAAAGTAGTATGTCTTATTGTTTTGTTGTTTGTGCTACACGCAGACTGAGGGAGGTATATACTCGGCTATCCTTTGTAAAAATCTTTGTATTATATGGTTACCTTTCATTCGTTACTGTTTTCACGTATATATTATGCATAATAGCAATTAAACTATTCTTATCTGTACCAAATTTTGATGAGAATAAAGGTGAAAGAAAGAATCTTTACTATATATTTGACCTATTATTTATTTTTTCATTTAGAATACAGATATCTTTTTGGAGAAAAATTGGTGTATATGTAACGAGTTACTGATACATATATCAGTATAACAGAATATTTTCTTCTGTACTAATTAACCTGATATCCAAAGTGCAATTTGTTCAGACACTGCAACTGTAAAACTCATTGTTTAGTGTTTCAAAATTTATTCAATTTACTCTACATTTAAGGATTCAAATTAAAATTAGCTGGTCTTTATCCTTTATACTGCACTCGTCCTACTGTTACGCATAAGGAAAAATTCTTTTACATAATCAATTATCCCTATATGATTCATGGTGGAGGGTCAGGGGAATTTAACCCCCCGCGGTTTTACGAGAGACGGCCTATAATATAAATAATTTTTATATATATATTGTGGATATATTCATTTTATTTTTAGTTAAAAAAACGATAATGTGAATAAGCAAAATAATTATATAATTGCCCTGTTAATTCCTAATATGTGATTTTTATTGGAGTGTCATAAATGATATAATATAGACCTTTAATATACATATCGTGGATATTGAAGAATTCCTCAATGGAATTATCGACACAGTACGTATTGATGTAAAGCTTGGGTATATTAATAAGATCATTGATAGTATGTAGTATCGATTCTATGATATATGAATACATTCGCCTCCTGCTGAAATACATAGATACTATTATATATTTATAATATAGTATACATATATATATGATAGTGACAGCTTAATCGAAAAATGAACTTTATATAATTTAAAGAATAATTAAGATGTTTGCTTTTCAAACTATGCTATTCATGATAATGTTAAAATAGTATTTAGTAATGTTTAAATCAGCATCTATTGGAAATAACCCTTAAATATTGAATGCTGTCACATTATTTCATGCGTTTACGTGTATATAATAGTATTTTTTATTCAACTGTTTCTAAGTTCATCTGAATAAACGTTATATAATAACATGACTTTATGTTATTGATTATATGAAAAACGACTTAAAAGTTCATTCATCTTAAATAGAATTTAGTATTTGACATACTCAGAGGATACTTATATTCATAATTATAGCTCATTTAAATATAGTAATCTACTAGTAATATATATTTTACACTGTAAATATACATTATATTATTAAGTTTTATTAATAACAGCATATTCAGATATTATAAACCAAAATATTTTGCATAAATTAATATATAGCTATATTATCCTAAGTGACTTTAAGGATTAGTAACGTTACTTCTCTTAACTGGCTGTTGAAATAGCTATTAGAGTTAGAAATTAGTGTTTAGATTGATCCCGGTAAATATGCAGAAAAATGGTTTAGTTGCTGTAGGTTATTGTATTTTTTAGATTATATAATAAGTCTTACATTACCTTTTCGGTAATTTGGAATTGAATCTCTGATTAATTTAATAAAACATATATAGAATACTTGACTATCATAAATCTATATACAGTAATTAATCCTCAATATGTCCCTTACATAATTAAAATCTGAATTTAGATTTGGAATTTTATATAATATATTTAAAATAAAAACTTATATGTTTGAATGTAAATATTTATTTAAGTTCTTTTTAATTATGGTAAATATAGATAATAATTGTTATTATCATAACCTTGAAAACTTGGTATTCTGTCCCTCTTATAGTTACGCTTTGTTGTGTATTAAGATGGTTAAGTGCTGTTAGCTGTTTATATTTCAATGCAGCTTGTTTAGTGTATACTGGTTATATACGTTAAGTATATAGTTATGTTATATAAATTACTTCTAATAAGTAAAAGCAATAGTAAGAGTATATATATAAATAACTATTTAAAAACTTCTGTTGTGTCGATTATCCATATAGTGATATTTATTAGCTGTAGTTAGTGATAGTGACGTTATGCTAAATTTTTTTTTTAATAAGTTATTTTAATTAAACTGGTTAAATAAATTTTTTATGACATTTAAGCTGATTGTGTTAAATGGTAAATAAATTGTTGAGAATTAAACGGTTATGTATTAAGTATGGATTATTAATTTAGTGTAAATTAATCAAACTGATTATGTTAACTAAATAGTTTTTATCATTATTGTAATGTTTGAATGGAAAATATCTTTATATATTAAGTTTAATTATGAATTTATGACAGTTTATATCTTTGACTTAATAGATATATGTGTCAGGCTTACTGTCGTTAATATATAATTATATATTATAATTCTTAGTTTTCTTATAGTCTTGATGTTCAGTTTATGTTATAATAGCTTTATTAATGGGAAAACTTTGTTATATAGGTTTAGCTAATACTTTCTGTTTGGTCTAGTTATGCTAATTACAATAACTAATAATAGAGTTTAATTGGTAAATTTTTATTTAGTAATATAAATAATAAATTATACCATAGAAAATTATATTATAAAAATATTATATAACTAATATTGTTTAATATATTTATGTTAAGAGAAAACTGCTATTATATATAAATTGATAATTATTGATATATAAGTTTAACGTTTATTATATTTAGGTTTTATGAATAATTGATTATATGTTAGTTACTATTTAAACTGTAGTATGTTAAAAGTGTAAGGAACTTTGTTAATTATATATTATAACATAGTTATATATATTACGCATGATGTAAGTTATAATTGTGTATTAGTGTTTATGTCTCATATTTAGTACATTATTATATTACTTTTAGATATAAGTTTTATATATACGCTAAATGATATTAATATTATATTATATAAATACTTTATACTAAAATATATATATATATATTATTATATTATATATAATATATAATTATATATGCGCTGTTGTATTCTGCTTCCAAATTAAAAGGTAAGTCAGAATTTTATTTTGATTATGTACTTACGTTTTATGCGAAAAACCTTAAATTAGTCAATGAATGCGCTGCATTTAGTTAGATTTAATAGGTCGATCGTGTTATATTCAGCCAATACGATCCGATGAAGTGATTTTAGATAAACAATAATGTATTATAAATAATGAAATAGATATATATAACTTAGATAGTGTTTGTACTAACCGATAACGGTATATATGTTTATGATCAAGTGTTTCGCTCAGTTGGTCCTAAGATTTACAATAGAATAACAGGAATAATTTTAATTTTAATTTAATTTGGTTATAAATAAAAAATATTTAGGGTAGATTGAAATAATAAAAAGTATTATAATGAATAATATAGTTTTAACGTTTTTTTGTTCGATTTGGCAATGTTCTACATAGGTCCACTAGTTTATCTTGTTTTGGAATTTTAAGAGTAAATTATTGGCCAACATTAAGTTATTGAACTGTTTAACCGTATTTTCCGTGTTCATTTGGTGTGGAATTATGATGATTGAGCAGATTGAACAGTACGTATAGGGTATTTCTCAGTTCTTATTATTAGTTATATACTATTTAATTTTAATTTCTAATAGTTATCATGTTACACACCAATGTTAATATCAGCATTTATTGTGAACTTAGTATGAAAACCTTTAGATTTATTTAAGAGTTAATTATATTGTAAGTGAACTAAAGGCATATAGTTACAATATTAATATAATATTTAAATGTAATATTGAGACAATCGAAATTTATTGTGAGTATTTAATTTTGCTAATGTATTATACTAGTTATGTCTAGTTGTTAAAGTTAAAGTCAAACGATAATATGTTAGAGATATGTAGTCTATGAATAAAGTAAAGATAAAATATGAGTTACGTTTTGCACTGCAATTTTAAGTAAAATATTGATTTAGTTAACATATGCGTTGATGCGGTTTTTGAATGCTTTTCTACAAGTTTTTAATAACAAAATAATGTCATTTTAAGGGACATATCAGGTTTGTTCTGTTGTGGGATATTCATTAGTTTAGATTTGAATTGATTTAATATAAGTAGTTATAAGCTTTATATAAATAGAGGTTGAAATAACTTTTGGACTTATACTCATATTATAACATATATGCATATTGATCTTCTGTATAAAAGACATATGTATATTTATGTTTATCATATTGTTTATTATATCCAATAAATAATACTCGAATATGTATGACAATGAATTCAAATAGATCAATAATAGATATAATCAATATTAGTTCAAGGATAGAAGTATATATATATTAATGATTAATAGCAGATTAGAGCGCCGCAAAGAGGCGAAGTCCGATAGGCGCGTGAAGCCTAACCAATCGGATTAAGTGACCGTTTAATCTTTTATTTTCAAATTAGTTTTAAATGTAAGAAATTTGATGTATTTCAATTTTAATTTGAATTAGCTTTTATACATAATAAGTCTCTTTTTTAATAAAAATCGGGAATATTGGATATATTTAATAAATATATTCCACGGTGTCATAATGTTTATGTTTAAGACCAAAACTAACTCAGGTTGACTTAGCGAATGATCTGAAACTAATTTCGGTTCCGCATTTTCAAGAGTAGCAAGTACAAACTTGGAAATTTGGCACTGTGTTCCATCTGAACTGATTGATTAATACAGGTATATGGGTGAAGTTCACTTAGCTGAATTCAAAATTAGAAAGTTATTGGTCTTGGTTTTAGAGTGTGTGACTGATTTACTGAAGCTATACTATCCCAATAGGGTTCCATGATGTAAAATTAGGTCTCGTTCATTAGAAAGTAACTTTTTTATGTTAAGTAAAATTTTGACTTCTGATTAAAATAAAATTCTAATATCTATTATCATTAATTTTAGAAGAAATTCAGTGTGCGGGCTTACTTTGCAAATAGATCTATAGTAGTTATTTAAAATCAAAATAAGTATTCACCACGGACCCAATTTATTGTGGAACAGAGTAAAGGTATGAGATAGAATTTATTTTGTATACCTCATGAGGGACCAGTAAATGGATCTGGCAGTCAAGATGTACAATAGTGTATTGAGAATATTTTTTAGAGACTGAATTATTTATTGCGTGTCAATCCTAATATGCCAAGAGGAGAATAATCATTAAAAAATCGGAATTTATAAGAATATTATGATAGTTATAAACATAAAATGAACAAATAAATTTATTCATACTATATTTATTTTTTAAATTTATAATTATAATCTTATATTAATTCTAATGTATTGGTTGCTCTAGAAACCATACCATTATTTATTATTAAAATAAATAATCATTAAAAAAAATTCCTAAAAATCAATAATTCACCTATAAACACAAGAACTAATCCGTTATAATATAATGGAGTAATTACATATACATGAGGCAACATTTATTTGTGACATAAAAATATATTTCTACTAAGTTTTTGGAAAAAAGAGTTTCGATACCGCACCAGAGGTAAACCTTCGCACGAGTGACATTTCTGTCTTACTAACAAACTACTTCTTCTTTGATAAGTCAAACATCCCTTCTACCAACTACTCTTTCCTTCTATTTCATATTTCATACTTTTTAATAATTCCTTCTATCTACTTCCTTTCGTACATTTTTATTTGCTTTACATCTGAATGTGCTTTCCTATTTTTCAAAAATAGGGCCTTCTACGGTTAGTGACCGCGGTGCATTCCTTAGTGGATTCACCATGTATATTAGAACGGATATTGAAGAAAATCAGACAATATTATTTATGTTTAAACCAATTTCTATTGATTAAATATTACGAGAGCCTCTACAGGTAGAGAGAATGACTCACATGCTAAGGAGTACTAAAACGCCCCATATAATAAACACTTAATAACCAATAATTTTATAGTATTATATTAACAGTATATGATAATTTGTGTTTATATTTATTATTTAATTGAATATTTCGAGTATTATATAAAATATTAGTTATAAAGTTACAGTAAAATAACGTATAATGGAAGGAAAGCTAATCCTAGCGGCTGATATATAGTATTTCTAAATAAGTTCGTATAGTGAAGCAGCGTATTAAAAAAAACGATTTACTCAATTATCAAGTGAATATTGTTTTTATCAGGATACTCTAGATTATATCCGATTATCCTTACGAGGAGTTCTAATGTGGAAGCTCTTACTAAATTATATATTATTTCCAAAAATAAAATATTAAATTAATAATATTGTTAATGATGTCATTGTGTATGCGCACGCGTAACTATATAGTATTTAGCAGAACGCGACTCGTAACTCTCTATCTCTTCTCTTACTAACGCAAACGTCATCGAAACAACACTTGAGTATTCTTTGCCTATAGGTAATAATAGTCCGTTAGGCCTTAACTCCATCTCGGTAATGGAATAAGCCAAATATAAAGTAGGCTAATATAACAAGCTATGGGCGTAGCGCTATCGGATGTACGTACGCTCTCTGAGTATGTTTGTATGTTTATGTAAAGAGGAAAGCGGCCTTTTAATCTTCAAAATTAAATGATGATAAGCTTGAAAAATATTTACATATTTATAGGTTCAAAAACATGTTTTTATTTAAAGGAAAAATAAATTAATAGATTTATATTCTCAGTTCAACCTATATATTCTCTATTCCTTCATATACTGAAATTATGTTATATTATAGTGAGTGAGCATGAGTCAAAATACTATATGTACCTAATTATCTTAACTACTTTAGATATATACTGAATACTAGAAGGTTTATATATTTTATATTTTAACTTATTGTTATATATATATTTATATTTTCTCTCTATTAATCTACATTACATACATTCCTTCTTAATTAGCCGTAAATTTAATTTAATTATATATATTAATTAATTATATTCCTACTTTATGACATGAACAACTATTACTTAATACGATAACTCAAGTTTTAAGTGCTCTAATATATTAATACAGTTCCATATTAGTATCTTAAATATAAACACCTATTAAGTAGTGTTATATCGCGAACCACCCTAATATAACATCACTATTCGAGTATAACATATATTATATATGTAATTAATTTGCCTCTATATCATTCATCATCTCTTCTATTAATATAGTTTGACTTACCTTATATATTCACTACCTTACAATTCCCATGGAG
>JABUQX010076873.1:0-10000 GCA_015478945.1 Trachelipus rathkii | reverse complement strand
TAAGAATAATAATATAGTAATAATAATAATAGCAAATATAATAAATAAATAATAATAATAATAATAATAATAATCAATAATAATACAATAATAATAATAATAATAATAAATAATAATAATAATTTAATAAAATAAATAAATAAATAAATAGGTAAATTATTTTCAACTATCGTCTACCAACAGTAAACTCTAATAAATACAATTCATCATTTTAATAATAATAATAATAACATCAACATATAATAATAATCAATTAATAATAATAATAAAAATAATAATAATTAATAATAATAATAAAATAGTATTCATGATGACATTCTGATATAAAAAAGAGTGCAAAAATATTGCCACAACATTTTGCAATAATCATACTCTCGGTAGCCTAAAAGACTTTAGCTTGTCTCATATCCAAAAGAATCTAGGCGAATGGGGACATTTCTCTTAATCTTTTCACACATCTGTCCCAGCACCTTGATCTATTGATCGAGACAGCTATATTTACACTAAGCTAAGAGAGATGACAACCGACACAACATCGAATCCATCCCATACAAACAACCACACTAAAGCTCAAGCACCGACAGACAACAACGACGAGACCCCGACCTCTTGCCTCCTACAATTACAATGAGATGAGGAGAGATACTGGAGGTAGATGCAATGAGATATAAAAGAGAGAAAGAGAGAACAGGTGAGAGAGATGATGAGAGAGAGAGAGAGAGAGAGAGAGAAGAGAGAGATGATATGCTGAAAAAGATGGGTTTGCTTTATCGTACTCGTAAAGAGCTGGCAACGCAGACAGACGTGCAAGATTGATGATAATGCAGGTAGTTATACGAAAAGAATGGAGTTGAAATTTGGAGACTAATAAATAGTAGATAAAAAAATATATGAAATAAATAAATATATAAGTAGGAAAAAGATATAAATTTGAAAGATAAGAATAAAACGTTTAATAGAGATATATATATATAATATAAATATATATATATATATATATATAATATATATATATATATATAATATCAGTATTTTTATTACTATATTATATAATATTATGATTATATAGTATCATATAAGTATAAATACTATAATATATCATTATATCATAATCTATAGAGTATCTAATTATATTATATATAAATAAATGTTTGATATTATTTATATATATATATAGTTATATTATAATATATATATATTGTCACTATGTTCTTTCCAAGGCTGAACTTCTCGTATGTCGTGCTAACTTGTAGTAATCATAATAAGTCTGAGCCATAGCCTGAGTGCTATCTTGATAATGATATGTAGTTGTACTTATTAGAGTCACCTAGCGTGATGTGTGAATTTGAGATTTCGTTCTAGATGAGACGTTAAGATAGAAGATAATATTAGGCCTAGTATAGTTGTACGTCGGTCTATCTATGTTACGATTTTAGTGAGTAAGTTATCATGTAGTATAATACTATCATATATATTATGTGAGGGTATTACCTGTTATAATATATACATATAATATATATATATTTTATATATTACATATAATTAATAATATATTATAATATATATAATAATATACTCAATATATATATATATATATTTATATATATATATATATATATATTATATATACTGATATATTTAAATGTCAGTACCTTTTTTATAAATATAAATAGTTATAAAGAGTCTTATATGATTACCATGTGTATTTATTATATTACGGTTAATTTAAATTTGCCCTTATTAGCCTTAGGTTATGTTATATTAATTATTATTATACTTATACCTTGCCTAGGTTTTATGTGGTAAGTATATAGCGTATATATCCTGTATTATACTTAGTACATATCGTATCAAAGCCTGTTAGAGATAAGTTTGTTTATATATACTGATACGTATCAGCTACCCTTATAGTAAGTTCTGAACTTTTTACACTCGTGCTCTCATCTCTTCCTTTCCTTCTCTTGATCCTCTCAATCTCTCTCTCTCTCTCTACTCTCAAACTCTTGCTGCACTGAACCTTTATCTGATTCTTTATATTCATATTTTCCGAGTTCATTTCTGTAAAAATATATTTTATAGATATTTATATATATACCTATATATATAGATGAGAAATGTGTGTGACAGGATCATTCTATATTTTATTAAAAATCTTATGTCAAGTATAGATTAATACATTTATATATATATATATAACTATATATATATATAATATTATATAATATATATTATATATCATAGTTATATATATATATATATATAGTATATATATATATATATAAATTATATATTATAGTATAAATATATAATATATATATTATATATATATATATATATATATAATATATATATATAATAATATATATTAATATATATATATATACTATATATAATATATATATATATATATATATGAATATATATATATCAAATATATAATATAATATAATATACTATATATATATATATATATATTATATATATACTATATAATATATATAATATAATATATATATTAAATATATATATATATATAATATATAATATATATATATATATATATATATTATATACTAATATATAATATATCTACTAGCTTTCAATCATTAAAATATTTTTCTATGTAAATGTTTTCTATTGTAGACTGCACGTAACTTTCATAATAATATTCCAAAAATTATCATTTATTCTCCACTTGTTTCTAAAATTATTTTAAATATTTTAAATATTGTTATGCGTATTTGATAAAATATTTTTTGTATCCAAATATAATTCTAGTATGAGTATAGCTATTTTAAAACCAAATCACCTTATAAACATATTTATAAAAAAAAAAAATATGTCCAAAAACATTCACAGAATACCATACCTGCTCTTTTCCTATGGCCGGAATCTCAGGTCCTATTTTATAATGTGGTTATATAAGCAGTTATTGGAGCTCTCCATACAGCTATTCTTCCCTTTTTACTCTTTTCAATTTTGCATATCATCTAGTATGAGAGCTGTTTTATTATATATGTAATAAATTTATTATTGATACCCAGATGCTCTTTTCGCCAAAAAAATATATATGAAAATATTATCGAAACATGTGTAAAATTTGCAAAATTAGATCGTTTCTATAATTTCAACTCGGCTGAGCACGAGTAGCAAGAGTGCAGGAGTCGCCTCTGAGCTCTTTCTTACTTGTTAATATATATATATATATACTATATACGTAGTATATCATATATCTTTCGACTTAATGATAGTTTAGCTGTTACATAGTATGTTTTATATATATAATATAATTATTTAATTATTATTGATTCGAAGCTGTGCGATGCTGCATGTCGTTTATCCCCGAGTGCGTATGTGTTAGTTTTTCAGTGATAAAGTATTCGTTAGCTATCTTAGTATGTTATATAGAATTATATATATATATATATATAAGTATTATAGTATATATATATATATCGATATATATATATATATATATATATATAATATATATATGATTTCACGATGTTTCTGTGGATTGAAGCGAGTCCTTTCTCGCTTTAGGAAATTAATTTTCCTCTTGCTAGAGTAAGAGCTCGAATCTTGGTCCCGCTACCTGAACGGACTCCAAAAATTGCCGTTAGTATGAGATTTTCTTATATATTTAATTCACAATTCCGGTTAGAGTGAATTACACTAATCTCAATACCTACACATCACTAAGAACATAGCCAACAAATAAAACAAAATCTATTTTAACATGCAAATCTCTCTCTCTCTCTCTCTTCTCTCTCTTCTCTCTCTCTCTCTCTCTCTCTCTCTCTCTCTCTCTCTCTCTCTCTCTCTCAGCAAAGAAGGTTCACCAATGTGGATTCGAAACCACGTCCCCGGTGGGTAGAATTTCCAAATGCGATGAACAGAAGAAGCAGGGCTTGCTGTCAGGTCTGGATAATCTGCGCACTCTAATCCACTTGGGTATTAAATTACATATATTCCAATTTTTTTCTCACCAAGAACCTACTACGGCAGGTAATGAACCATCCCAAATTCATTGGATAAATGTTCGGTGGCTACATATAATAATAATAATAAATAATAATAATAATAATACTAATCAATAATAAATAATAAAAAATAATAATAATAATAATAATAATAAATAATAATAATAAATAATAGTAATAATAGATAATAATAGTAATTAATAATATAATAATAATAATAATATAATACATAAAAATAATAATAACAATAACTAATAATAATAATAATAATAATAATAATAATAATAATAATAATAATAATAATAATAATAATAATAATAATAATAATAATAATAATAATAATAATAATAATAATATATCAGCTGGCCCAACAAAGATTTGCGCCCAAAAACATTGAAGGTCATTTATAGTACACTTGTACCCTGATTCTGAAATATACCTCCGTTTGCCTAGAGTGCTCTGAGTTTTTGAGATTACAGCTGGTCACAAAAAATACATTAATAACAACAATTATGTTAGTTGTAACGTATTTCACAATAAAAAACCGAAAGATATATATATCAAATTGTTAATGAGTAGTAATAAAATCAACTAGGGTCAATAATTCAATACAGTACAATTGAAACACAATTCAATGCATTACAAATGCCTGTCTAATATGTCTTCGTCGGGGCAGAATTGTGGACCATACGTTGAAGTTCAACACTAGTCTGCCTATCAGTGCTGTATCTTCCCATTCTTCCTTGTAATCTTTCCTTCACTATCACCTTGAAATATCTTTGTGAACATCTCCCCTTGTCCCTCACTTATAACATTCCATAGATTATCCGAAACCGAATCTAAGGACTATGTAGAAGTAACTTTATCTCATATTTAGCATTCAATTTTTGAATTTCTAAAGCTTTCGTACGAGTTTACATAGTGGCAGATTTCATGTGCCCAAAAAATCTGAAACAACCAACAAAACTTTTCAGCAGATGCTTCAATTCAGTCAGGGAATTAATATGAAATTGTCATCCTTAATGATTTGGCGGCGAATTTGAAGGCCGCTAAAGATTCCAGCTTTGATTTCTCCATACTCAACCTGTTAGGAAAAAAATCATGCAATATACATTTGAAAACATACGACATCTTTGTCTAGGCCCTTAACAAAATTGCCTTCATCAGTCCTAGGTTTGATGTGGAGTGGTGAAAAATAAGTTTTTCCTTCCTTCAAACGTGTTCGTTAATGATATTTGATGGACCTACAGTCATATTTTCCCTAGCAGGCCCATTCAAACTTTTCCCAGTGCTCTTTAGCCCTACTATCCCACAAGCATATTAAACAAGGGTACTTAGTATATCCGCTTTGCTGCCCAAGTAAGATGTTGACCATCTTCAAATCAACGCATAAAGACCACTGGTGCACTGGTGTTCATTATATCAAAGCTTCTGCAAGAAATTATTTTATATTTTCATATTCCTCTTTCATTTTTGTTGAGTGACCCATTGGAATCGATGCATAACTAGCCATGTTTAAAAATTCAATAAACACACATTCAAGCTGTTCGGTTGAAATATCCATAACAATCGCCAATTTCTGGTCGGTATTTAGGGTAACCCCATTTGGATTAGATCAGGCGATTCTTACAGTATAACTAGGTCTTTCTTCTTCGAAATATTGAAAAGTACTACCTCTCATGTCCGAAAAAAAAAAGTTATTCTTTAATTTCGCCTTGAGAGAGTCTCGTAATTTTACTTAGCTCTAGATTGCCTAAAAGATCAGGAATCCTTGCTCGGAGAACTTAAACTCTCTACTAAATCATGATCCTTCATGGCGAAACTGTTGCTTGAGACCAGTACTTTCTTCATATTCACCTACCACTACTCTGCACTGTGCACACCCAAATCCTGCGAATCTTCTTATAACAATGCTAGGCTCTGGGAGTGTATAGAACACTGGATGACAATCGTCGCGAGTGTCACTTGCCTGATTCCAAACCGAATACTCAAATTTACGTTTCCTGTAACGATTGATACCTTTCACATTAACCAAACAAAAAATAACAGCCACTGTGGTGATTCTTTGGCTCACGCCATACCATAGGCACACAAATTTTAAACCTTTCTTCGTCCATTTTTCCACTGACGTAGATTTTCACCACAGTTTTACAGACCATATGGGAGCCAGACTATCTTGGTCTCCGACGTTTCATTCAAAAGTATCCACATATGCTCGCTTCACAAAAGTTAAGTAAATTTCTTCTTTGTTCTCCTGCAATAGTCACCACACAGCAGCAGAAACATTGGGTTATTCAAACCAGGCTCTCGCGAAGCACTCATAGTGTTCTGAAATATAAAAATAAAGTATATATAAAGGTAAGCCCCTTAAAAAAGAAATAAAACGATATTACTGTAAATATGCATTAAAAAAGATATTGATATAAGAGTAAATCTGGAACACCCTGTTTAATCTCAAGAAACTAGAGTCCAATCTTGAAAACTTAATGTCATTTCTAAATCAGCACACCCGATAACTATAAATTTCGATAAAAATATCCCTTCGGCAGCAAAAAAAAAAAATTTTTTTGTGGCCACTGTTAATATATAATATATATAATATATATTATATATACTATATATATTATATATATATAATATATATAAATATATAGTAATATATATATATATATTACTATATATATATATATATATTAGTGATAGAAAACTATCGATAGAACTATCGCACTATCGATAATCTTTATCTATCGATATCAATATGGATAATTTTGAGATGGATTTGTCACCGCTTACTAAATCGCACAAATATCAACCTCTAACTAGTTGCAATGAAATTGGAAAACATGATTCTCCAACAGTTTAATTAATTAATGGGTAAAAAACGAAGAAAGACCTTTTGGGGAATAGAAAATAGTTTATGCCAGAAACCACTTATAAATTTCCAATTCGTTATATATGATGACAATCTCATGTTTTGAAGAGATGCAAAAATGTTCTGAAAAAGCTAGTAAATTGTTTTCCATCTATAAAATTCACTTTGTAGAAATTTCCAGATAGTTTTTTTTTTTTTTTTTTTTTTTTTTTTTTTTTTTATTTATTTTTTTTTTTTTGTATAAGTGAAATAAGTACCAACTATAAGGACAAATTCGTCTGATTTAAAAGCCAATCCTAATTTTTTTTTATTAAAGTACGGGTTGAAGCATGAATCACACAATATACAAGTTATTATCATATGGTCTTAACAGCTACTTTTAGGTGCGTGTACTCATGAAGTGTGTACTAAGTTGTAAGTGACAAGTACAATATTTTATTAAGAATTGTATGATTAATGAAGCATTTAATTTTTAAGTGAAAGGGCTTAATTTAGTATTTATTCTATATGTTTTAACATTAGCATTTAATAATTGGGGAGGTAGTTGCATAATTTCGTATTTATATATATATTATATATATATAATATATATATATATAATTTATATATAATATATATATTATATAATATATATATATATATAATATATATTAATAATATAATAATATATAATATATATATATATATATCTATATATATATATATATTATATCTAATTTTAGATATATGTTTATATATATATTTATACGTTTTATAGTCATATATATATCATAACTGTAAGATCTTTTATCCGCTGGCGCGATATATACTATTAATAAGCGTATAGAAAGCTATTTTTCATAATCATGATTCAGTACCTTGATACCATCTTTCTCCTATTGTCAACTCTGACCACAATCTTAATTAGTAGCCGCTTAATTGTTATTTAATATCCTTCTGTTCTCTCAAGACAGCTTTCTCTCCATCCATTTACGTAATTTCTGTCACTAATATTAAATCAGAGGTTTGACTAAACTTTGCCGGCTATTAGTTTGCACTGTTGTTCTGTCACTAGTATTGTTTTATCTATAACAATAAAATTTCATTCCGATATCTATATCTCTTCCTGCTCTCACTCGCAGTATTGCTTCGGTGAATGAATCGTATATAAGACGAGGATAGCCTAATGGCCTCGCTAATGCCGATTGGGCTTGATGATCAGCTTCATTTCTCATCTTTCAAAACTAATATTTTTGTTCTCTCAAATCCATGTCTCGAATAAATGGAGGCCTTGTTCTCGGTTGCCATATCAGAGAGAGACATGTGCGTATCGGGCAGGATACAACTCTCGTTCTCGTAATCACCTACTAATTTCATTCGCTCGGTAATCGTGAGGTTACCATTCACAGGTAAGCGCGATTTTATTAAAAAACTGGGCCAACCTGCTTGCGTTCTCCTACTGAAAAAATTTTCTGCCTATAATCTCCTTTTCCTTGCACGAGAGAACAATCCATCATACGCAACTTTTATAATCTAGCACCTTACCTCCCCATTACTCGCTGATCTGACGTTCTTGATTATGTACACTCTGCTAAAGGTCAAGCTCTTAGGCCTTCTTTTCATGATCCAGTTCTACCTGGACGATTCTGCATCCCCCACCTACTCCCTTCTCCTTCTCATGGCTTTACCACTGTCTCTGAACTGTTGTAACCGTCTTTACCTCGTGATCATCTACAATGATCGGTGGAGTCTTATTTCTTGGAAGAACATTATTCTGCTCGTGTGTCATTAGATCCTGATATCTATGAACTCTTATGAGGAAGGTGCTAAGATGCCCTGTGAGATTGTGGGCAATTTCCTTCCCAGTGATGTTTTGATGAGTGTAGAATATCTGAAGCTGTTAATTCGCTTCGCCGTGTCCATTCTCAAATCCTTACTGACTCTCTAATTCACTAGACGTTGTACGGTTTCAAGTTTTTTACTTCCTTGCGGTACATTCATTGACATAATGACATTGCTGATTATTCAAAATCAAGTTTGTGTAGTAAGATTAATAATCTGCTTCTTTATATGTCCTGAATATCTTAGCTTCACAACCTTAGTCTATCCCGATTAAGTATAGTACAACTCTCTGTGCATCCTTCTAATATCGACCTATACGCTCTCACTTGATTTAATTAAGTCTTTGAAACTTTTCTTAACTCTCATTTCCGATCATCTGGAGTTCATATAAATGTTAACTTTCAGATTCATACAAATGTAGCAATTCGACGTCGAGTCTAAACTACTTTGTAGCACTTATCATTTTTACCTTAGTCTAGTTACCTTTCGAGCTTGTCTTATTCTATGTCATTTCTGCCCTCCTTTACGATCTCCGGTGTAATGGTAGGAGTCTTGGCCGTGTGCAATGGTCCAGTCCGTTGTTGCGACTGCGTTTGTACTCGATTCTCTCAGATGTGCGCAGGGACCGGTAAAATTTTTTGTAAATTCGACTGCGAATGCAATATTTGAAGAGCTAACTATATTCAGTACTAAACGCACTGGATTCCATATTAAGTCATCTTCTTATCGTCACGCCGCTCTCTCGAACTCACTTCTTGAGCTCCCTCCCTCTTGCTACTTCATGTCTAGTTTTTTCTCCTCTTTACCTCATGCGTTTCCCATATCAGCACTCTTAGAATGCAGCGTCTCTTCCTCCTTCTATAATTCCTCTTGTTTTTCCTCCAAGGGTCGTTTTATCTCCAATCTTAATACCTACTTTTCATTAACGATCTCCTCAGCGTACTCTAACTCTGTTCCATCTCTTATGCCGGATGACTCACTCTTCCATTCTTCTACTCATTTCACAATTGCTCCCTCTTTTGATCTAAAGTTACCTCTCGTTTCAGTTTCCGATTCTATTCTTGCCGATCTGAATGAGATTTCCCGTGTTAAATTCACACTCTTTAAAAATCAACTTCTTTTACATCTCTCCTTCTCAAAAACACCTCCAAACTTCTTATTTCTCGTACGGTCTTCAACGCCTCACCTCAGCCAATAAGACATTAAACATTCTCATGTCTCAACATAACACACAAATTGCTTGGAAATTCCAGTATTACAATGGTACTAAGGTGGTCCAAAGAACTAATTCTGATCAGATTGCGGAATTTATCTCTCTCTTTTT
>JABUQX010076872.1:22500-28382 GCA_015478945.1 Trachelipus rathkii | reverse complement strand
CCACTGGGTGTAGGATTGACAGTAGAGGAGGTAGTAGAAGTTTGAGGTAAAATATTAGAAGAAGAAGTTTGTACATCCGTTATAGGAGTAGAATGGAAAGGGTGTAAAATGTTACGCACAGGATACATCCTTTGTGAATAAGTAGGAGTAGAATAATCAAGGGTACTCGTGAATTTTGGTGAAAGCTTCGGAGGTAATTTAGGTGGAAGCTTTGGGGTTAATTCAGGAGGAATGTCTCTTGACTTTAAAGGCAATGTAGGAGGAATATCTCTTGACTTAAGGGGTAAGGCAGGAGGAATGTCTCTCGACTTCAGGGGTAATTCAGGAGGTGCTACTCTGGACACGTCTAAGGGAAACTGTCTAAATATGTCTGAAACAGATCTAGAACGAACATTAGGATTGGGAGTCCAGGAGATAGTACGTGGATCAACTGAATGGAAAGAAGGTGATTCGGGATTAACTGGAGGAGGAGGTGACACTCGTCTCGCATGACTGCGAAGTCTCATAGGAGAATTGGCACGAGGACCTCTAAATTGTGGATGAGGACGGTAGGAAGGATCTATTCGTCTATCATCCTTAATAAAAGTTTCTTCAGGAGAAGAAGGAGAAGATTGGATGTTAGGATATTCATCATAATATCTAATAGGGCTTCTAACACCTTGTTGTTGGTCAGGAGAAGACGGAGGACCACTACTATGAGTAGAAGAACGTCTAGAAAGAAGAGGAGAACTATGCATAGAGCTCTGACCAGACAAATTAGGTTGAGAGAAAGGAGAAGAAAGCTGCGGAGAGCTATAAGAAATATTCTTTCGTAAGGAATGGGTTAAATATGGATTAAAACTTCCATTAGGATCTTGTGCCAAAGATGAATCAGATGGAACTCTTTGGGTTGTTTGTTGATGGGGAGTATGATGAACTATTCTTGGGGAAGACTGTACCGAAGGAGGTAACGAAGATTCAGGAGAGATGGGAGTTACATCCCTGTGATGTTGCTGTCCTCGGTATTGCTGTTGTTGTACAGGCGATAGTCGTTGTGGCACCTGGTGATGTTGCCGAACTCGGAGTTGTTGTTGTTGCAATGGTTGATGTTGTGGCTGGACCGGATGTTGCACAGCTTGTACTGGGGGTGGCAACGTATATTGTAGATCATACTCATCATCATCATCGTTGTCTGAATGAGGATCAGAAGATTGGCCCCCTCCACGAGGACGAAGGCGTCGAGCAGGTGGAGGTCGGGGAGGAGGCTGGCGAAAACTACGCTGGACAGTTTTCGGGGGCAATGGAGGAATCCTTATAGGATCATAGGATTGCCAACTGGACGAAAGATTATTGTCCACTGTTTTAACAATTGGCATGGGAAGAATTTTTAAATTATCAACATGAGATTCAAATTCTCTATTTGTAACAAGACATCTGAGAAGATATTTGTTAAATTTAAGGACATTAACAACCAAGTAAGGACCGACCCATTTCTTGAATAATTTCGGGGATAAATGGGGAGGTTTTACAGCTAGTAAATAAACGTAATCGCCAACACGTATAGGACGTATAGGAGCCTTAGAGTGTTGTTGTTGGGCGATGCGTAATGTTTCTTTTTCCAATTTTTGTCGAGCCAATTCGCGAATGGCAGCAGCTCTTTCGGCCATTTCCGCGTTAAAGTCATATAAATGATCCTTTAAAGGCTGTGTTTTGTTAACAAAAAGAGAAACATAGTCAGGGAGGTCGTAGGGTAGCCTACGAACATAAAAATGGACCAGAAAATGAGGAGTATTTCCAATAGAAGAGTTATAAGTAGAATTTAAGGAAATTTGCGCAAAAGCAATGTATTTTCCCCAATCGTCGTGCTGGGCAGAAACAAAATGACGCAAATAATCCTCAATACGTCTATTTTCTCTTTCCACAAGACTGTTGCTTTGAGGATGTCTGACGGCGATTGTGCGATTTTTAATATTCCACGTTTTGCAAACTTCGTTGAAAAACTCTGACGTGAATTCGGCGGCTCGGTCCGTGATGAGGATTTCCGGTACGGAATGATGCAAGATGACTCTATTTAAGAGAGTTTCGGCAACTACTTTACCATCTCTAGAAGCTACAGGGCATATTTCACAATATCTAGTGAGCGCATCCTTGAAAACTAGGATGTATTTAGCGCCTGTAATTTTACATTTTGGAAGTGGACCTATGGTATCTAAATGTACTCTAGAAAAAGGATAGTAAGGTAAAGGATAGGAGTTGATAGCAACTGGATGAGGTTTGGAACCTTTGACTTCAAGACAAGAAGTACATTGTTTACAGAAGAAAGAAATAAAAGTAGATATTCGAGGAAAGGTATATCTTTCTCTTATACGGTATTCAGTGCGTTCGGCACCTGGATGTCCTGCAGAAAGTGTGTTATGATTCAAAAATATAACAGTATATATGAGAGAATCGGGAACTTCAAGCAGATATTTGTTTTTAGGAGAAACCCAATAAAGTAAACCTTTGTAAGATGTGTATAATGAGGAGAAACCCAATAAAGTAAACCTTTGTAAGATGTGTATAATGTGAAGAAATGTCCTTACTGAAAATAAGAATATCGTCAATAAAAAGTAAACAAACTACGCCTAGCAAGCCGGAGAGTGCCATTTCCATTGTACGGCTAAAAATCGACGGAGAATTGCGCGCACCTTGAGGCATAATTTTCATTTGCCAATGCCCTCTAGAAGTGGAGAAAGCAGTGTAAGGACGAGACGTTGGCTCGCATTCCAAGTGTGAAAACCCTGAGAGCAAGTCGATCGTGCTAAAAACGCGTGCGGACCCTATAAGGGACAAGGATTCTGCGATGTTAGGCAGCGGATATCTGTCTGGCACCGTGAGCGCGTTCAACTTTCGGTAGTCTACCACTACTCTCATTTTACCACCACTCTTTTTAGGAATTAAAAGTAAAGGAGAATTATTAGGAGAAATACTAGGTTCTATGTATCCTTTTTCCAAACTGTCCTCTACCCATTCGTCTATGGCCTCCATGTACTTATGGGGTAATCTATATGGACGAGTATACACATAATCCGGACTGCCTTCCATGAGTTTAATAGAAAATTTGTTTAAAGGACAGAATCCGGACTGCCTTCCATGAGTTTAATAGAAAATTTGTTTAAAGGACAGATGCCTACTGGATCATCTGCTAAAGCAATAGTGTTTCTATTTTTAACCAAGAAAGAAAGCATGTCTTCAAGTTGAGAAGGATTATTTAAAACATATTTGTTTGAGTCCTTACTGGATTCAGAAAGTAAAATTTCTCTGTAAACTTCCCGGATTTGTGCATCGGAAAGACCCTTAGAAGCAGTGACCGTGTTAATGTCGTATGGTTCTGTGGTTTTGTAAAGAAGCGGAGAAGCTGTAGTAAGTAGGCAGTGATTGTCAAAATTAACAGTATCTGCACCTAAATTTACTAGTTCTAATAAAATGTTGCCGTTATGGCAGGTGGAAAGAGTGTTCAAAGAAAAGTGTACTGTGGAAAGATAATCCTTTGCTTTCAGTAATGAGGCTTAAGTTCTCTGAGGAGAAGCACCATGGTTGGACTGTACCTTCAACAGGGAGAATGTACCTTGCAGTGGTGGTAATATCTCTAAGTCCGTAGAAGTATACACATTATAAGAAAGGGAGTCGTCTATGACAACATTCAGGCTTTCGGTAATTGTGTCCGAGTAAGGTATCTGCATCTGGTGCGACGAGGTGGAAGAAGAATTAATTCTAACTGGGCTAACTTCAAGTATTTTCGCGTGACCTGATTGGTGCGAAGAAGGTAGAGAAGATTTAGAAGCTAAATTAATTTCCTGTAAAGAATTAGGAAGGATGTTAACAGAGTCAGAAGAATAGTGAGTGTGTTCAGAAGGATATTTAGAAGTATGTTTATAATTGAATAAGGGAGCTTTACTTACCTCATTTTGGTGAAAGTGTACTCGCTTATTATTATTGTACTGACTAAATAAATTTTTCTGATGCTGTTCTACTTCTTCAGCAGTTAAACCTTTTTCCATTTTGTCTATATTATCCATTTCATCCGAAAGAGATGAATAATAATTAGGATGTTCCATAGTAGGAACTACAGAACGACACCGACTCCCTGGAGAGTTAAACTGCTCATTATTTATAATCATTGATGTCTGAAAAGAATCCGACCTAGGATTAGGATAGCTTGTGACAGGACGATCAATTAAATTATGAGGCAGTGGTGCTCCTGCATGAGGTGACACCTGGGTGGTTCTATTAGGCATGCAAGTGCTGTGAAGTAATGGCACTGCGGTGCTCATGTTTAATTTACCTTCTGGTGTATTAAATTGAGACTTACTAGCATTATATGAAGGTTGCATTGGTGTGCACCGACCTAAATTGGCACGTGGTGATGTACAATGCGCTTTTGGAGCCTTAACACTAGGGTGCACTAGGGTGCCAAGGGGTGCCCTGGGGTGTACTGAAGTGTAATGCAAGTTTTGAGCTTTAACACCAGTGTGCACTGGGGTGCCAAGTGGTGGCCTGGGGTGTGCTGCAGAAAAATGCAAGTTTTGAGCTTTTACACCAGTGTGCACTGGGGTGCCAAGTGGTGGCCTGGGGTGCACTGCGGTGCAAAGCAATTTTTGACCTTTAACACTAGTGAGCACAGGGGTGCGAGGTGTGGCACTGCGGTGCAAGGTGGTGCAAGGGGTGGCACTGGGGTGCACGGCAGTGGCCTGCCTGAAATCGCTAAAATCTCCCATATAGGGAGCAGGAGTGGTCATGCAGCCTCCATTTGAAGAGGAGCGATACTTATTAGTCAAGCAGCCTCCGGAGGAGGAGCGATACAGTGGTATAGAATGATTTCCGGTACGGACGGAAGTTCTATAATAGGAGTGGCTGCTCCCAGTATAGGGAGAGACTCCAAATTGAGATTGGGGAGAATACGTACCGGTACTGACAGTAGTATTTCCATCTCTTTTAGCATTAGTGCTTGTACTTAATACATCCCTATTATAACTTACCTTAGGTGTAGGTTCTATGTCCTTTCGTAGAGGCGTAGACTTAAGAACCTGACTATAAGAACTGTCTGTACCTATTATTGTACCTCTGTGGTGTGGATAACTTTGGAGATTGTTTAAAGAAAGAGGAGCATTCTTTGAAGTTTTGTACCCCTTTCTTATTAATTTTAACGGAATCTCTGTAGTTTCACTACTATTGTCGGCAAAATAGACACTATCTCGTCTTATGTTTATCATAAGAGGCAAAATTTTTAATATGTCGGTTCCTATTAAAACGTCTAAAGGAAACGACGTAGAGTCTGGAACCACGTAGAAGTTACAATTAAATGCTTTACCACCTATTATAATATGCAATTCTGTTCTTCCTTGTATCACTAATTCTTGTCCAGATATAGACCGTAATGAAACATCAGGCTTATGTAAGGCTGGGTTACCTGCAGATTCTGTCTTTTTAGAAAATCTACGGAAAAGACCCTCCTTTATTAAAGAGCGCGAAGCTCCGCAATCTAAGAGCCCTGACGTTTCAATCCTATGACTGAAATCGTGAGTAAGTTGAAAAGGAAGACCATACAAAACCCCTGGTTTCATATGATTAGAAGTTGTGAGTATGTATGATGGTGGTAAAGAAGAAGGAGTGTCTTCCATTAGAAAAGACATAGGGGAATCTATAGCGTTTATACTATCGACTCCGAGAGAGGTGGGGCAGTTATGAGTTGAAGTCAGATTCATAACGCCCCCTGAAAATTTGGATCCATGTTATTTTCAGAGTGTGTGTAATAAGTTTGAGCTTGTTCATTAGTATAAGGAGTGTAATTCTCATAGGAGGACACAGGTTGGTCCTGAGAAAGAGGATAGGCAGCAGCTTCGTCCATAGCTCCTACATGCTGG
>JABUQX010076872.1:10000-15000 GCA_015478945.1 Trachelipus rathkii | reverse complement strand
GATTTCTTATATATATTATATATATATATATATATATATATATATATATATATATATATATATATATATATATATATATATATATAATATATAGTGTGTATATATATATATATCACACAGATTTATATATATATTACTAATATATATATATATATAGTTAATATATATATTATATATATATATATATATATACTAATATATATATATATATATATTAATTACATAATATATGAGAAAGAATCATACACCTTTGTGGAATGAACAGGTAAAGAATGCTGTGAGACAAAAGATGGTAGCATTGAGAAGATGGCTTTAAAACAGAAGTGTACAATCCATAGCTGTGTACGTGGAAGCAAGAAATGAAGCGGAGAAATTGAAGAGGAAGGCAAAGGAGGAGGTGGCTGAGAAGCTAGCAAAGGAACTGATGGATGATATGAAGGAAAGCAAGAAGAAGATTTTTAGATTGGCAAGAACGTATAGAGGAGCGAAGAGTAGAGTATGTAATTATCCAAGACAAAAATGGAGGAGGAAACATTGGTAAGCCCGGAGGAAAAAAACAAAAGGTGGATATAGTACTTTGATGAGTTGTTGAATGTAGAAGGGCAGTCGGAAGAGGAAGGGGGAGAGAGGAGGGAGGAGGAGAGAAAGTGAGGGGAGAATAGGATGAGTAATAACGGAGGGAAATTTGAGGAGGCGTCAGGAAAATGAAGAGCGGAAAACTCCTTGGTGAGGATGGGATAAATATTGGTTCTGTAGGAGTGAGGAGAGGGGCTGATAGCTTTTGATGCTGAGATTCTGACAGGTGTTTGGGTGTGAGATAGAGTGGCTGAAGGTTGGGGAAGGTAATAATAGTTTCCCATTTAAAAGGTTAAGGGTGGACGCAGGAAATTGTAAAAAATTATAGAGGAATCTCATTAATGGATCACATGGCGAAGTTATATGAAAGTAATATTAGAAAGAAATTAAGATCAAATAGATCCAAGATTTGGGTAAGAGCAGTATGGGTACAGAGGTGGTTGAAGTACTTACAGTTTAATGTTTGCATTAAGAATGCATACAGGAAAAACATAGGAATACAATTAGAAGCATATTCGCTTCATAGGACTTGAAAAGGCATTTGATTCTGTACCCAGAGAGAAGCTGTGGGAGAGTTCTAGCGAGAGGATTATGAAGTTTGGAGGCAGACTGATAAAGGCAGAAAGAAGTACATACGTGAATAGCATAAGTAAGGTAAAAACAGGATATAAAAACGAGAAATGGTTTGAGGTAAAAACTGGAGTAAGACAGGAGTGTGCTGTCGCCGATACATGTTTATAGCGTATTTGGACACAGTCATATGAAGTGTAAAAGAGAGTTTAGAATAGATTGACGGAGACATCATGGTATATGCAGATGATTTAGCGTGTTGGAGTGGAGATGGTGAGGGTTGAAGCAAATGGTGTGTGTTTCGCAATAAAAGTTGAGAGAAACAGGATTAATATGAATTGGAGAAAACAGAAATATTGTAGTAAACAGGAAGGGAGGAGGAGGAAGTTGATAGTGAGGTAGACGGTAGGAGAGATTAAAAATGTGGGAAGATTATATAAATATCTAGGAAGCACTTGGAGGAGAAGGGGGGGGGTGGCAAAGGAAATTACGAGTAGGATTGAGCAGTAGGGCAGGACTAAGAGCAATATACCCCATCTTGAAAGATAAATATATGAAAAAGAGGTGAAGAGAGCAATATACGAGGGGAGTTGTTGACGCCGATACTGTTGAATGGGCCGAGACATGGAGCATGACAGGGAGAGAGGAGGAGTAGAATTTCAGACAGCGGAGATGATGTGTTGAGACAGTGATTGGAAAGACGAGAAGAGACAGAGTGAAAAACGAGACAGTGAGGGAGAAGCGTTGGGTGTGAAACCAAGATTGAAAAAGTGGAACACAGCCCAGGACTGAAGATGTGGGAAACACCTGGAGAGGAATCAGGAGAGGAGAGTTGCCAGCCACAGGAGTAGGAGGTGGAGGATTAGAAAACAGGAGGGTGTGAGGACCGAGGGAAGGCCACGGAAGAGGTGGAGAGCACAGATAGAGGATTCATTGAGGAGACACCAGATGCCTGCAAGGATGACTGATGGCTGGATGAGAGCGTTGAATGGATAGAACAAGATGGAGAGGATTGTCTGGCCCCCACCTGACCAGACTCGTAAAAGCCTGACTGGGAGAGGATGTAAGAATATAATATATATCTATATATATTATATATATAAGATAATATATATATTACTATATAATAATCATAATTACCTATATATATATAATTATATATATATATTATATATATATTATATATATATTATAATATACTATATATTATATATATATAATCATGTCATGTCATGTCCATCACTAATATTATATATATATATATAATATATATATATATATATATATATAATATAATATTATAATATATAAATATTATATATATATATTATATATAATATATATATATGTATATATATATATAATATATATATATATATATATATATATATATATATATATATTATATATATATATATATATATATATATATAGTATATATATATATACTATATATAATATATATATAGCTAATATATATATATATATATATATATAAATATATATATATATATAATATATAATTATATATATATATTATATATATATATATATATAATTTTTAATACAAATTTCAAAGAAAGTAAAATTCCGCATCCGCATCGCATCCTCTCTCTCTCTAGATCCGCATCCGCCATCCGCATCCGCGCACTCCTCATATCTTTAATATCCGCTCGCGATCCGCATCGCGTCAAACCACGTCAAATTTATTGATCTCCGATAACCAATACACTCAAATAATAACAACGAAGTATTAATACAGATAGCATTATAATAATACAACTAAATAAATTACCAAAGAATACAACAAACTCCCAAAAGCGACACGAAATCAAATATAAGACCATCAGGCAATATTATTAAATTTATAATATATTATTATTCAGATAGTAATCTAAAAAAATTTTATAATTATTTTAAATTATAATTTATATGAATATAACATTATACTATTTTATTATATTTTTAATTTAATTTTTTAAAATAATTATAAATTAATATTGATAATTATAAAAAATTTACAATAAGTTAAATGTTAAATTATTATTAATATTATTATATTTTATTATATTTTATAAATATTTATAAATTTATATCAGTTATTATAATATTGTATTAATAGTGTATAATTTATAAAAACAAATTACATATTATTTCTATATATATGTCATCTTTATATATATATGTAATTATATATATAGTATATAATATAATATATATATATATATATATATATATATTATATATATATTTACTCGTCAAAATTAATGCCCCACTGGCTCAAATGACTTTAACATGTCACAGAAAGAACCAGAACGCTGTGTAACTTTATTATGCAAGTAACAGCATGGGCTACACATTATACAGTGGTAAGATTGTCGAGGGGCCCTAGGAATCCTCTGGGACCCTGAGAATAGGTCCTGTATGTGGCTGATGTGTTTCCTCCAAAGTGAGACGTTATCGCTGGGAAGGGTTCGTGTGTGAATTGGTGTTACTCTATGACGTGTATGGCCACCTCTGACATGGATGACTGTCTGACATCGTCCTGGCAAGCTCTCGATGAGTGGGCGAATGTCCTGGACAGTGATTCGATCCCATACATCGCGCAGTGCCTGTCGCAGGTCCGGGATGGTCCGTGGAGGGGGTTGCAGCTGTCGGATTCGACGTTTCAAGATATCCCACAAATGTTCGATTGGGTTGAGGTCCGGACTATATGCTGGCCACTCCAACGTCGTCATTTGAACCGGTCCTAAGTAGTCGTTCCCATTGGCTGTGTGTCTTGCATTGTCATGAATTAGGATGAAAGAGTCACCGATGTAGGGGACATATGGCAGGACATATGGTTCCAGGATGTCTGTGATATACCTTACGGCTGTAGAAGTGCCTCCATCAAAGGTGTAGAACTCCGTAGGCCCCGATAAAGAGATGCCTCCCCAGACCCTAACCGACCCACCTCCAAACGGTGGCACCTGCAGCACATTGCAATGCTTGAACCTCTCCGTTGGTCGTCGGTATACTCTAGAACGCCTGTACGAGGTGTACAGAGACACTCTCGACTCGTCCGTAAAGAGCATCTTTGCCCAATCGTCGACCGTCCAATGGATGTGTTCTCGGGCAAATGCCAGTCTCGCCCATCGATGTGGTATGGTGTGCGTAGGACCTATGGCAGGCCTCCGGGGACGGTAATTATGTTCCACAAGGCCTCAAGCATTGTATTGTCACTAACACTGGTGTCGTGTACCTCCGCCAGTTGTATCTGCAGATGTCTTGCCGTTGTGTGGCGCTCTCGTAATGCACGCAGACGTATAAATCGGTCTTCCACGGGTGTCGTGGCCCTGGGCCTACCTTGTCCTCGCCGGCGATCATGTGTCAGGGTTTCCTGGTACCGTTGGACCACCCGTGCAATCGTTGTGTGTGCTACACCGAGCCATCGACCAAGTGCCCGGCAGCCGTGTCCTTCGGCGTGGAGTGTTGTTATCTGCACGTACTGATCTCTTGACAGTTGGCGCACTATCCTATCCCTGTTAATTGGAGTCACTTCGTACGTGAATGATCCCTCGCTCGATTATACCCCCGACATAACCTACCCCCACCTCTCCCAGGTCTAGTTACGTGGTTTATGTTTTCCCAAATTTATCGCGGTGACGGCCCCAATACTGCAGAGAATTCTCTGCGGGGTAGTTACATAGTTACACTGATGCTGTCGTCTGAGTTGGTATTTGATTATTGAGGGTCAGGACTAGAGTTGTTAAAAAACGTGTTTTTTTTAAATCGTTTTTTTTAACATCGTTTTTTTTGTTTTTTTTTGTTTTTTATTGTTTTTTATTCGTTTTTTTTGTTTTTTTTGTTTTTTA
>JABUQX010076872.1:5000-7500 GCA_015478945.1 Trachelipus rathkii | reverse complement strand
TCAAATTCATCACCATGAAACCCACATACACTATCAGCCAGAGTTCTCAGTCAGGTAGCTCAGGTTTCTCTGTAAGGACACTGAAGTCTGATAAAACCAAATCTAAAGACACCTCTGTCCATAGCTTTGAGTCAGAGTCTGACTCCTCCTCCTCTTCCACAAATATAGCATATGAGGATGAGGAATCAGATTTATCAGTAGAGGCCATGATTGGAAAACAGGTCTGAGGATTCAGATGCAGAAGCAGTAGAACAGGAATTTAATGAGGCCCTTGATGGTTCTTTAGAAATTTAGTAATTTTAGTTAGGCCTTATCATACTAGTTACTAACTTATGGTACTTAATATTATATTCTTTATTTGTGTAAGTAAATATACATTATAGTCATATGACTCATTTCTCATATGATCATATTTATTTCATGTACATTCTTCAGTTTTTACGCTTCAAAGGTAAGAAGTGTAATGTTGAATAAACTTGGCATATTTTTTTTTTTTTATTTACTCATGTTTATTTCTAATATGCTTATTTTTACAGTATAATTATATAGGTAAAAAACTGTTTATAATTCTTTATTAGTTAATAAATTTAATGAAATAAAGAAAAAATAACATTAAAGTAAGAAAATATATATTAAAAACAAAAAAAACAAAAAAAACAAGAAAATCAGTTGATTTTTATTCATTATATTTTTTCATATAATAAAAAACATGTTTTTTTTTAATAAAAAACGGTCGTTTTTTATTCACTTACATCTCTAGTTAGGGGCCTTCCCGTTCCTGCGAGTGACATTTATCGTAGTGCTGCGTTATTTTTGACGAGTAGTATATATATATATATATAATATATATATATATAAATATATATATAATATATAATATTATATATATTATATACCTAATAAGTAGTATTATATGACATTTACACAATTTATACATTACAGAATGCAAGAGTAATAGTAAAGACCTGTGATGAAGTGAAATATAAAGTTTAATTATTTTCGTTTCCCAATTTGACCGAAATATAATAATGAAAGTATTATAATGAGTATAGGATAATAGATAAAAATAATTTATTATCCCAAGATAAGGATTAGAGGTCAGAGAGACCTAGAACTAGATACAGAACTATCCAACCTACCTATTCATAAAACATCTCCCATGAGAACATCTCATACATAAGCGACAAAATATTACGTGACAGTTGGACGCACTAAAACTTCCTTCTTCACGAGAATACTAAAGAGGTCACAATGGACAAGTATAGCGTGCGGAGAGGGAATGTTAGACCAATCATATCGTCATATTTTTCCAAGTCCAATTCGCTCTACCTTTGTACCCACTGGATGCTCCTCTCTAAACGAGGAATTTATTGACGAGAGAATTTTAAGAAAACCTATAGGCTCCTCACTTTGATTGTTGCGCGGTTTTGTGTTAGCTTAGAAAAATGGTGCTCTCCTTTTGTACAACAGCTCACCAATTTCTTTCATCATGGACATCTCAGAATGCACGATATATATGTTTTTTATAGAACTTTTACAGTACTCTAAATACTTCACTCATCTATTACAAATCTCCTCGCGTCACTCAGTCGACTGTACTTTTGCCAGACATGTCGTTCATTTTGCGCGTGAAGGTAATATGAGAGCTATTAATAAGTATACTCTAATTTCATAATATATTATATACACACCTCTACTCGATTGAAATAGAGTTGACGAAATAATTCATAATCAAGTTTCTCGAGGAAAGTTCTGGGAAAGCGGGCTTAGTACGCCTCGTTCGGAAACAGTCTATGTATAACACTTAATAATACCCGTCAAATGTAAATAATCCATTTATACTTATTAATTTAAAATAAAATGTATCTTTAATACTTGTGAATAATTAACGATTATAGTATTAGGTCCAATTGAAATAATTGATGGAAAGGAAGGACAGTACCTAAAGTTAATCATTTATGTGAGTAAGTGGATAATATATTATAGGCATAATATTTGGAGGATAGACGCTATCTAATACTATTATTAAGAGAATTACTACAATATGTAAGCTAGATGGAAAAATCAAGTAGAGAGAAAAAGAAGGTAAAAAAACTTAAGGAGATCTCAATAAATAATATTGATATTTAAAAATAAAAAAACTTAGAAAGAATAAAATACTATAAGCAGTTAGTTATAATATATTTTCTATAATAGTAGAGAAGCTGTCTCACAGTATTTAACTATACTATAGAAACGTCGAAATATATAAACTTTTTAATAGGACAACTGTAATGCTTAAATAATAAGTCACCTACTAACATGTGACAAATATGAAGTAAGATTTTAGAACTAGAACAAAATATATAAATTAAAATTTACATTTAATGAATTGATTAGCAAAAAAATATAATCTACTTATCATTGACAAATAGATAATTCGTTATCTTAGTATTCTAGGTTCTTTACTACATATCTAAAGGGATCACTTTCTAAACTACTTAGTAAAAAACTATTATTC
>JABUQX010076871.1:0-33982 GCA_015478945.1 Trachelipus rathkii | reverse complement strand
AGTGTGTTGTGTTGTGTGTGTGTGTGTGTGTGTGTGTGTGTGTGTGTTGGTGTGTATGTGGTGTGTGATTGTTGGGAATATAGTGAACTTGTTTCGCAGCGGTCAGGACACATGAAGATCTTCTTCGGAAAAGTTTTAAAAGGGATAGTGGAACAACATGCTGACTGTATTTTTCTTCCCATAAAGGTTGAAATAAAGAACAATTATTCCATCGAGCAAGTTAAACACCTTTCGATCAGCATGAAATACTAGAATAATATATATATTATATATATATAACTTAGTATATATATATATAATATATATATATTATATATATATAAAGTAATATAATATAATATATATAGTGATATTATTATATAATATAATAAATATATATATATATTTATAGTATATAATATATTAATCAGTATACTATATATTAATATATATAAATATATCATATATATATATATATATATATATATATAATATGATATATAATATATTACTATATATATGAAGAATTACAGAGAATAAGGTTAAAATGGAAAATAAAAATCTGGCCAGAAGATTAATACAAAGTGGAAGAAAGCTGAAAACTTCTGAATAATTGAAGGATGCTAAAAAATTTGTGACAAGAACGATTTCATATAACTCGCAAGAGGAGAGTTTGATTTATATCGACGGGAGAATGGGCGGGAAATCACTTATTGAGAATAGTTAAAGAACAAGGAGCATGCAACGCTTCTCTTTGAAGTATTTTTCGACATGAGCATTTCAACATTCCAGGGACTACCAAATCTGGTAATCAAAAGAACCAAGAAACACAAGAGGTTGCTAGAAGAACTTATTTAAAATTATGAAAGGGTTCTGAACAATTTCTCCGATGAATGTTTTATAAGGATTTTTGATTGTTATTGTCCTTTTGACGGATCGTTAACTTTCTGAACAGAGTCTACACACAAATCTCTTAGGACTTTACCCGTGTCTCAGGTTATTCGTCTGAGACAATTACATGTGGTTTCGTCTTTTTTTTTTGAGATATCTCCTAATCTCTCTTGATGTTAGTATTCTATGTGAAATTTGAAGAGTTTGTGCTTACATCGCCAAGAAAGATGCTAGTTCCATGACTAATAATCGAGTAAATAAAGGGATGCTTTTTTTTTGTGTTAGTGGTTGATGAGATAGATATCATTAATAAGTATATTATTATTGGTAATTCTTCAATATAAATATATTCAAAATACAGTATAATTTATATATATTTATATATATACTACTATATAGCTATATATACTTAACAACCTATAATGATATTATATATATATATATATATTTATACTTTATATATATAGTAATTTATAAATATTATTTTGTGTGATTATATATATTAATTCTAATAAATATATATTATGTAATATATAATATAATTATATATATTCTCAATATACAACATGGGTAAAAGTTATACATACATACATACTAGTACATAAAATATAAAATAATATAAGATTATATATATATATATAACTTTTCATAAAAAATAATAATAATAATTATAATGAAATAATTACGTAAATGCTCATAATAATTTTGACGAGTTGAAAATAGCAAATATAATATTATATAATATAAATAGATATATAAATATATATATAATAATATATATGTAAGCACTCCTTTATAACTTTGTAAACATTTTAATTTATGTGCGTACTTATGCTAAGATTTGCGCGACAAAATTTTAGCATAAGGGAGTGAACAATACTATATAAAAACCCGTCATTTTTGAGATTCTACAGAGTCAGATAGCAAAGTTAACAGATGAATTAATTTAACAAGAAAATCAAAAGAAAATAAAATTCACTCAAAAGATAACTCTCTCTAGAAATCCTCACACTGAGAACAAAGTAGAGAGATAAATATTCAAGGGGAAAAAGGTCTTAGTCGACTCGAATTATACAAACCACCAATTTTATTCAAGCAACGCATAAAACGAAGAAACGTACCAGAAGGGAAAAATTGTAAACTCGGAAAAAAACGCACTAGGAAAAAGCTAGAGAAATATTGCCAATTGCACCTACAAGAGATATCTCACAGAAGGGACTCATTACTTTCTTTTTATGTAAATATCTTTCTATGTTGGTAAAGTTAGAAAAATATCATAATATCAAATATAGGATCTTTAAATTACTAAATCCTCTTATATAGGGTACTGCTCTTAAAAAAAAACACCAATCTAGCAAGTACTTTCCCTATATATATGGTGAAGCCGGGAGTAGAACACCCGAACTTCAATCAACGCCTTCTCTGAAATACTAAAGAAAAAACACTAAAAAAATGAAAGAAAAGAAAAACTTAATGCAATAACACAAATCCCAATCAGAACAACACTCCGAAAAAAGTGACTCAAGCAACCGAACATTATGTTTATAACCAATTTCATTTTCTAATTTTGGAAATTATCTTCAGCATTTCACAACTATCACAGTTCGGAAGAGTATTCATCGCTAGGGACATTGTTCAAACTTACCTCTTCGCATGGAGTTCTGGGGCTTCAATTCAATTTAGTATTGGATCATGGCAGATAACTCATTCTTTTGAATCCACTCCACGAATCTCTGATTCCTTCTTCGGAATTCTAAATGGCTTTCTGTGAAACCTTCTCCCTTTCTTATGTATGAAGAAATTTTTTTCAAATAAAGGACTTAAATTTCAAGCATTTTCGCCTCTACATATGTAACTTCCTTTATGTTATGGATTTCTTTCATCCATTTTAAGTTGGAAATCTTCTTAGGAAATTCATTTTTGAATTCCACTTACGGAACTTTGATTTCCTTTTCGACATTTCTATATTTTTAATTATTGCTTTTGATTTGGTATGTACTGAAGAAAATTTTTCAAAATAAAGCCTAAACTTCAAGCAAGAACTTCTCTTGCTACATATGTCAAGACAATGTCATTCCTACTCGGTAACATTACAACCTCTTTGGAAATACCTACCACGTGCCGCATATGGTTCCACTAAATGATGGGATTACGGGTTAGAGAAACGTCTTATACTGACCCTTTCCTGGATTTAAGTGTGTTCGATCAATTGTGGCCTAATTTTAACGTTGATGGAATATTCAATTGTTTCATATCAAAATTATTTATTATTGATAACATTTTTGATCACAGAAGTATCTGTTAACCGTAAAATTTGTATTCGTATACAACGGTTATATAAACCATTTAATATGCTTGTGTTTAAATTGTCATCTCTCTTTATTTTCTGTATATATACATTAATTGCATATAGTAGTATATGTAATTTCAATACTCCTGATATGATGTTTTAGATCTTCGTGATGTGATACCATTTTTAATGCTGCGTATTTTGATATATTCCTTCAAAATTTCTCGATGTATACCGCTTGGGTTGGTGATCGGTTCTAGTTATGTTTCCTTATGTTTTATTATGTCTTAATGGCGACAATAAAGTCTATAATAGGGCTTCTTGCTGATCTAGTCAACGAACCGCAATGTCCACGTACGGCAGTAGCGGTTGGCAAATTATACATGATGTATTTGAGATTATTCATTTACTTGTGTATACATTATGATAGGCTTATAACATTATCTTTCTCACTCTTCGTGTTATTAGTGTTTCAGTGGAAAGTAATGTAGCACTCCATTATAACTTTGTAAACTTTTTAATTTATGTTCGTACTTATGCTTAAGACTTTGCCGCGAGCAAAAATTTTAGCAGTAAGTCAAGTGTGAAATACTTACTATAAGATATCCTGTCATTTGACATCTATATCTCTCAGTCAACGCATACAAAGCAGTCAGACGTACTAAAAGTTCACAAACTAAGTTGATTCGATCAAAAAGAAATTAAAATCTTACACCAAGATACATCTCTCTCCACGTGAAAATCTCGCAAATAGGCTTTAAGGTGAAGCTTCAGAAGTTCAAACACTATTCATTTTGTGGGCAAAAGCGCTGCATACGAACGCTCGGAAATTGGCTCCACCACCAATTTTCGCCGCTAAACGAAAGAGTCAGAGGGAAGTTTCGAAAAACGCACATGGGAAATAGAGGCTGCGTACTTTGCAACTTGCATCCTACAGAGTAACTGGCATATTCAAATCCATTAGGAAGGTTGCCAATAATACTTAATCACATGTTACGGGTTTCTATATAGAAAATAATCTTTCTTTTATTTTAGGTTCTCGGGGATATAAATATCAGGTCAATATATTGTGAATCATATTATAAAAAAAACTTAGCTTGAGAATAGAACAAATGACACATACTTCAGACTAAGTATATTGTTTAAGGCTTGAAGTGCTGACTCGCTCTGTGAAAAACATACACAGCTCGTCACCCATGAAGCTTCCACGATCAAGGTTACTAGTGTCTCAATAGGGGAATTACTTTTGGACCAAACTGAAACTAGGTGCGCTAACTATACAACCGACAGCTTAGGTTTTAATATGACTAAACGTATAGTATGATAGTATTATATATATAATAACTTAATATATATATCAATTTATAATAGTATATAGTATATATTATATATACACTTTTAAGTGGATAAAAAGTAGTAACAGCATGCTCATTATTTTTTTTAACCTCATAATATTATTATATACTATATATAATAGGTTTATAAATAATATATAATACACTATAAATAATATAAATATAAATATACAATAGTATATATATATTAGGTATCAAATATATATCAATATATATCAGAGGCGTGCGATCCATACACTCGGTCTGCTCGGGCTTAGCAACTCGAATTTGACTTATGCATTATAGAAAAACAAGATCGATCTTCTACCAATTTCAACAAGGTACGATAAATTCTTATTAATTTTCAACAAATTGGTATATGAACGGAAATTATTATAACAAGTTACTTATTTTGATAAATTTTTATAACAAAAGAAAGATTGTCTAAATTGCATGTATGTTGTTGCAAGGAAATTAATAATTATTACCTAAAAAATTTTTATTATAAAACATGACCGCTCGGGCTTCTCCGAAAAAGACCGACATAAAAATTTATTTAAGAACCCAATTTGTTGGCGGTGCTCGGAAATCTAGTGAAATTTAATTTTTTTCAAAGATTGTTGTTTTCCTTCCTAGGAGTCTATTAATTAAACTCTTGGATCTAATTTTGAAAAAGGAAAAAAAATATTATTTTTAAAATAAGAAGCATCTGTCGAGGAACTCTGTTCATGCACGGAGTATTCGTATTATAAAATAAATTTATATATTTTATTTTAATTCTAATACTCCAGCACTTCCCACTCTACCTGTGGATAAATACTGGATTTAGAACTTATCTATTACATAACAAATAGGTTCCACTTTTACTTTTATACTGCCATATAAACAAACAACTATATTTTAAATAAAAATATAAAATAAGCTTAAGAAATTTTAGCAAAATAATAATTAATATAAAATAAATAATAATATTAATACAAGATAAATTTGTGAAAATTAACAATGAAAGAATAAAATGGCAGAAAAACAATAACAGTTACCCATCGAACCAATTTTAAATTGAAGAAAACTGTATAAAATATAGAGGGTTTTTTCTGTTTATTTAAGAATATTTCTTGGGTATACCAAGAGGAACAAATCTATATATATATATATAATTCTAAAAATATTTATTATTATACTATATAATATATATGTTTCTATATAATATTAATATATATATATATTACTATATTATTATGTATATATAAGTATTTAAATATTATATATATTTAATATTATATATATATTTATATATATTATATAATAATATACTTATATATAGTATTATATTATATAGTATTAAAAAATAAGTTGGTAATTAGTTATTTTATAGTATTATATATTCATATTGGCTAAGGACTCTGATCGTGGATGAAAGTGATGTAAGGTGGTCTCTTTTTGCTTGAAAGTCCCCCCTCATAAGACAAGTATAACATCGCATTGCAGAGTGTTTAGAAGTTATTTCTTTCACATAAATCTAAGCGATCGTAAGGGTAGTTAAAGTGGACCACTGAGAAATCTAATTCTCGTATATATTCTCGATTTTCTTTAATTTTTTATAAACAAATGAAAAGACACCTCACTCTGTCTATTATATGATTCTATCCATATGTTGACACGAAATATAAGGTCATTATTACTTATACACAATATAGTATTCTGTTATAAGTGAATATCAGTTAGTTATTAAGAAAATATTATATGGTAACTTATGTTCCATTTGTTAAAAGTGTCCAAAACAAAAGATTTGCAATACCTATTATCTTTAAGTTTGTGAAAGACAAAAGTTTATTCCTTGAATTACTAATTAAGTTTCCAATAATTATTCTTTTTAATAATAAAGTATAACTCAAGTTACCTAGGATTTAAACACACAATCTACTTGAAAATTGTTAAAAATGATAGCTTTTAAAGTTTAAAATAATCAATAAAAGATCGATAATGACGATAACTACACTGTATAAAAAGAATATATTAGCTTATAACTAATTGGTCGTTCTAGTGATCCGCTAGATTTACCTATGCTATCCTTCATATAAGTGATAGAATTATTGAGTGGAATGCTCACTATCCCTTTTTTCGTATAATCTGTCCGTCTTAACTTGTTAAATTTGATGGTGTATGTAGAAGGAGCTCGTAAGGGAAGAGGAGTTATACTTTCGGACAAAAAAGTTGAAGGAAAATCTTAATCTTAATGTAAGTTAGCAGTTGTAAATTATTAAGGTTTAAAAACCCTTTATATTTTATGTAGATATTAGTGATTAATGTATTATATATTAAGTATCACTATCTTAATACCATCTTACATATAACTACAAACTTTGATTAGAATATAATAAACTCATGGGAATACAGTTGTATACAATTTTGGATTTATGCTGACGGGTATTGTAGGTTTAAAAATATAATATAATAATAATAATCATATTATTGTTATTTATATAATTTATAGTAGTGAGGTATAATAAGGAATTAATATTTACGGTATGAACTGAGTCTGTAAATATTATAAGAATTATATAGAAATCATACAATCTTATACTTATATCTTCATTTATTTTATAATATTATATTGGTCATTCGAGTCATTAGAAAAGTTATTTATGAATCTCGCTAAACCGGTTTATGTGATAAACACTAATAAGACAGGTGTTTCAATTATAAAGTGTATAAGTTAAAACTTCCTTCAACCTAACTTATTAGATGCGCCAATCTAAGAGGAATGAGTTTCTTATCACATAGGAACAAGATGGTTATTACAATGATATTTTCTTAACTCAGTGATTCTTACTAAAAACACACCACTTTATCTCGAATACTATGATCTCAGTTTCGGATACAGAGATCTGGACTCCTTTCGAACCTCAATTACTTTACTATTAAATCTTAAATGTAATATATATATATATTATATATTATTATTTATTTCTGAAACTGGAATTTTTACACACAAACAGTATAATATACATTTTATATTATAGTAATATATCAATAATAATTTAAATATTTATTAATAATATAATATATATTATTATTATATATAATATATAATATTAATTATATTTAATTATATATATATATATATTATATGATTTAATAATTAATATATAATTTATTAATTAATAATAATTATATTTGTAGTATATAAATATTATCTTTACTGCTAAACTTATCAAATTAATTTTTCTGAATTTTTATGTAATCCAGAATTAGTTGGTTATATAGTTTATATCAGAGAATTAATTACAATAAATTACATTTATATTTTATAACAATTCATGTATCCTATATTGTTAATTAACTACTATATATATTACTACAATATAATAACAGAAGAAAATATAATTGAATATAAAATTTTAATTACATTAATTATAAATAAATTATAAGGGTTATATTTTAATTATTAAATCAATTTATAATAATAATATAAAAAACTATTATATCGCAATTATTATTTAACGTATAACTTAATACATTGCATTTAATATTTTATTTGCATTACATTTATACATGTATATGTATTATATTTAAGAGATTAAGTAGTAATTAAATAGTGTCACATTTATATTTATGAAAGATGTAATATATTTAAATTATGTTCTCTTATTGTATCTATTTTATATAATTAGTATTTCATGATAAACTTTATAGCTCCTTGATGATTTTTTGTCGAAATATAATTTAAATTTGAATTATAGAGCAATTATTTGAGTTATTTATATATATATATTGATAAAATGCAATGTTATTGATAAGTAAGTACATATTCTTATAGGTATATTATTTTTTTAAATATTGATATGCTTAATAATAATAAATGGTATATATATAATATTTAATATATAACAAAGTATTCTGGTGTATTAGAAAGGTTTTTGCTTGTACCAAAGTAAAAATATTTATTTTTATTATTGTTTATATATTTATTGTTATATACTTTATTGCATGGTGATACATTATAATAGTTTTGTCCTCGACCAAACTCAAAAAAGATACAAATCAACCTATAGCTCTCAAAAGATAGTTATAAGAGTAGAGAAAAAATTACCTAAAATTTGCAACTCTTAAATAAATACCTGCCATTCTATAACCCTAAAAATATATATAAAAAATATCTAAAAAAAAAATATATATCTAAAAAAAAATATCTAAAAATATAACAAAAAAAAAACAAAAAAACAAAAACAAAAAACATTGCAACTCTAAAGAAAGGTTTTCTCGCCTCATTAGTACCCCCTTCTCATTAATCTCATTAATCTCTTTCTATGAGGTGAACTGATGATGATGGTTCATTCTCCTTATAATATATAAATATTACAAAATATATCGTACTTCTAAACTCCTAATTAATCGAAAACTCCCTCCTATGAGGATGACATTTATGTCTCAGCTTTCCAAGGAATTTCGTCATATCTTTGTCCCTTTTAGTTTCCTGACTTCCATAACCCCTCCTTTGAAGATGCATTTATGTCTGTTTTCCAAACAATTTCGTCATATCTCTGTCCCTTTTGGTTTCCCCACTTTCTGTGACTTTGCGGCCTTTCAAATGCCCTCTTTCAGTGCACATTTGCACCTGACTTTTGATGACTGTCGGTACATTAAAAATATATATATAAGTTTACTCTCGCATTTCACCTTGTCAATCATCACCATACGCACTATGCGTTATTTACACATAAAATAACACATACATTTAGCGCACCTCCATTTTAGGTTCATGTCAAGTATGCACATACACCATGTTACAAAAGCATCCAACAATGAAAGGTTAAAATTGTGTATTTAGATTCAAATGTTCCTTTGCACTTAACATGTCATAAACTTCTTTTCAATATACCATTTTGGTCAAAAATTCACACGATTACTAATACCTAATACTAGTGCAGAATTGTGCAGATTGTTTTAAATAATGGTGGCGAGACAAAGCCATATCCATTTAGATAAGATTTAACAAAATACATAAACGACAATAATATCACTCTCACATACCCCTTTTCTATTCTTAAAGCATTGTAAAACTAATACACTCATAATGTTAGTAATACTTAGACTATAAATATTTAACTTATATCATTATATAACCATAAAGCTTAGATCCATAGAAGAGTGAGCAAAGCAAATGATTTCAACAAGATAGAGAGTAACAACATCTGGTTTTATGTATAATCTACTCCATAATTCTTAAATTCATCTTTGAATTTTCTACTAGTAAATTTATCCTATCATCGTACTCTAATGTCCTTATTTTTCTCTGACATTTTTATTTATAAAAATATAGGCAAGGATAATTAGATTCCATTAAGAAAGCATTTTAAAGTAACTTGAGAGTAAAATCTTTATTTAACTAATTTCATTCACTTATTGTTTAATGTTAGATCTATGCAATAATTACCACATAAATACAAATACACAAATAAAGATAAATATTAGATTAGATAGATTAGATTAGGAATGATCAGGTTAGATTAAGATAGATAGATATGAATAGATAGATAGATAGATAGATAATAAAGGATAAGTATATAGATAGATAGATAGATTAAAATAATATAGATAATAGATAGATATATAAGAAATAAGATAGAGAAGAGAGAGAGAGAGAGAGAGAGATGAGAAAAGAGAGAGAGAGAGAAGAGAGAGAAGAGAGATAGAGAATAAAGAAATATTTTCTATAGCAAAACTAGAGTCTACATGTAATTGAGCTACATGTTTGCATTGCTACTGGGTTTTAGAACAATGAAATTATATTTTTATGGCATGAGCTATAACATTTTAATACTAATATTTGCATTATTATTTCTTAATTAATAAAAAACATTCAATTATCCAACATATATCCTGAATATATAAATTCAGATACTTGATTAATAAAAACTAAACAACTAAAATGTTTATTATTTCACTTCACATTGCTGGAGAAGCATTACTTAATCACATAGATCTTATATATTTTCATTGTTATGATAATGCTAAACTACTTTCTATTTTTTGTTGTCGTTTAAAAATAGGCGGCACTCATTATTAGAGAAGTATTACATATACCTTTTTTGTGATGGTGCTATATTAATATCAAGAGATGTTTGATAGAATGTGTTCTGTATGTCAATGTAAATATCATAAAGAAGAACACATTATAATGAGATAACAACACAAGGATTCTGATAAGTTTGATTTTCATTAAATGTCATCTTGCAAGCAAGCATATCTCTTAAAATGGACCCAAAATTGCATATTAGTCCTCTTCAGTGAATCATAAATGTTTTGATTAGCAAATTTCACATTTGAATAAGCAAGTGATATTATTCCAGATTTATCGACTAATGTAACTTCTGTAACTGTAGATATATATCTTCTGTCTCTCTATGGCTTGATTATAAATGTACTCTCTATCCTCTCCTTTTCTCTCATATTTCTTTGCACCAATCCATCATCTCTCTCACTCTCTCCTATACTCTCTCTCCATTACTCTCTATTTAGTTCTCTCTATTATATTCATCTCTCTACTCTCTCTTTTCACACTCCTTTATTATCACTATCTATCTGATTACTCTCAATCTCTCTACCATTCTTCTCATTACTTTATTGGCAAATTACTATAGTATAAATATATATATAACTATACTCCTATATAAATATTATATAATATATATCTATATACATTATAATATATAGACTTATTGACTATATAGTATCTATATACTATTATACATATATGTGATATATTATATATGTATTGAGGTACGCTAATAGGTGCGCGTGTAAGTCTATATAAAAGTGTATGGCAGTATATATACTATACTTATATATATATGAAAAAATTATCTATATTATCATAATATGCTCATTTCTATAATCTAACCCAAACATTTTACATTCTTCGTACCTACAAGCTGCAAGATGGAAACTATTACATTGAGCAAAAAACTTAATAGAAACTTGCTTGAAATTGATTAAGTGCGGTAGTATTATATTACATATTTAAAACCTTCTTAAGGATTTTAATTTCAAGAACCAGACGAAACCCAGTATCTCACATTAAATAAATTTTAGATTTTTAGCAGGGAAAATTTGGCCAACTAAAATTAGGTCACCTTATTCCAAACCTCACAATATTCATCGATCCTAGTTCCTGATCTCTTACGTTCATTTCCTTTCAAATAATAAACTAATCAAGCTATTATTTTGTTAGTATCTTAGTTATTTAAGTTACTAGAAATATTTAAAAAAATATATACTGCAACAAAATCTCCAATAACCGGAGCAAAGAAATGAAAAATAACTTGCACAGTTGCCATTGGAAAAATATATTTACTTTCAATTCAAGAAAAGCATTCTTTATTTCGCTAAAATTTCTATTCAAGATTTGAATATGCTATTTCCAAGACAAGATCACCAAATCGAGAGTATAAATAAGCATCCATTGATATTGATAAATATATTTTCTCCGACATGGAAATCGACATGGAAATCGATATGAAAATCGACATAATACAACAATTCTCTAAAGAATAGTTGAAAAATGTTCAAATAAGCTTTGATTGAAGAGCGAAGCATGCATTCAAGAACGTTATATATATATATATATATATATATATATATATATATATATATAAATATATATTATATATATATATATATTATATTATATATATTATAGTAATATATATTATATATATTGTATATATATATTATATATATATATATATATATCTATATATATATATATATTATATATATATATTTATATATTATATATATATACTGATATATATTATATATATATATATATATATATATGTATATATGGTTATATATATATATATAGTAATTATTATATATCAAATATATATATATAATATAATTATATATATATATATATATATAGATATATATATAATGAATTATAGTTTATATTATACTATAATATATTAATATAGTATCATTATATATCTAATATTGATATAATATATATAGTATATATATAATAATATATAGTAAATAGTATATATATATATGATATATAATTATTATGATATAATATATATATAGTATATTAAATATATCATTATATATATATATATATATATATATATATATATATTATATTATTAACTATATATTATATATATATATATATATATGCATATGTATATATATATATATATAAGATTATATTATATATATATTATATATCATATATATATATATATATATTATAATATATATAATAAGTAATATATATATATATTATATTTAATCATATATACTATATATATTATATAGTAGCTAGTAGTATATAATCATCATATATACGAGTATAGATGTATATATATAGTATAAGTATTTTTACTATGATCAAAGTTTGCTATGAATATGAATATGTATGTTGGTTATGAGTAACAGATATAATAATTGAAATTGAAAGGTGCTTAGACACTACTATATCCACCCCTGATAGTGGTATCGTATTATGATATATTAGGTGAGTATAATTAAGATGATAGTCATAATTTAGAATATTGAGACCGTGGGTGATTCCGAATTTAATGCTTGTGCGTGAATTAAGTATAATTAGTAGGTTGGGGCTATCTATCATCATAGTGTGGTGTTATTCGAATGATTAGTAGACGAAGCGACGTTGGCACCTGCGTAGTCAGAACTACATTTGAGGTCAAATGCGATCAGCTAGCCTATCTGGACCGGAGCAACTTGAAGTGATGAGGTGGTAGGATAGGCACGCGGAATAGAGTATATGGGTGTCGAGATCGCATGTTAAAGCGGATTTATGCCTGGGGTTAAAGTTAAGTAATTAATATGACGCATCGGGATGGTGATCGGTGAATCAATGTATTCGGAGCTATGATGTGAGGTAAATATATTGTGGAGTACGTGAATTACATAACAGGACGTTGCAGAGAGGAATTGTAGCGCGCTAGCCGAGGAATGGTGTATGGGAAAGAAGAATCGAGATGCCACAACTCTCATCAGTCCCGTTGGTTCACGTGAGCGCGACCAAGGAATCTGGGGCGACGAGTATTCGCTTATCATGACTCTGGGTGGGTGTACGCGGATGAAGAGAGGAGTGCGACGGATCTTTAGCTGCCACGGTCGGGGCAATAGCGAACGCATTCGAGTGCGGTTAGTTGTCGTAGTAGTTCGGTAGCGCTGGTATGTTTACGCGGGATGGGCGAAGCCTGCGTAATTTGGGGGGCAGTAGATAGTGGCTTACGATGGGATACAGTGTACCACGGTGCGAGGAGGATTTCAGGTAGTTGGAAGGTAGAATTTCAGCGGCATAGTTAAGGACGGACTAAGTTGGCGTGAATAAGCGTTTCGGTGGAGATAGTTCCTGGATACTCACGGTTCTCGAACGTGTAGGTTGACGAGGGTTTTCATGTGTTGGTTCCGTTTCCGGGTCATACGATTGCTCTATGTGCGGGGCTTACAGCTTGTTCCGAAGAAGGCTCAGGGGTTAGGCATATAGTGTACGTGAACAGGTCAGACAGCTTATAGTACCAAGTTATCATCTGAAGTGGGTAGAAGTTCCATGGTAGTAATGTTATAGAGATGTAGCTGAGTAATTCGTTGATAGTGATAGGTGCTGAGAGTTATAGTTTAGATCTTACGTCAGGTGCTGGGGGATATCGGAGATTGAATGAAGTGAGTTTATGTTACTTGTGCGACAGCATACAAGTGATGGGGGACAGTGGGTATGATCAGCTTGGTAGTACTAGATCATTGTCAGATATGATTAGTGATACTCATATGATATGTAGAGATATTCATATATCATAATCTATAGAGTGTTATCGATAAAGCTCAGCTATGATAGTAGTAATATACTTCGGATTTAAATACATTCATAGTCTGATTAAATCTAATGTAAATAGAATTACATATATAGTAAAGTAATCACATATATGTACTACGATAAATACAGTCTATAAGAGTCATTTAAATCTTATATAGTCAACGGTATATATACTAATAGTTAAAATAGACATATAGAGCGAGCGATCTAATAGACTGTATTAAATTATATTACTATGTAATAGTAAACGACCACTATTGACGTTCAATCTGCTCTGAATTATAAACCTCCTATCATCTCATGCGTACATTTATTCTAATAACACATAAACGTGGGTACTTCAACTTATTTTCTATTACAATCCATCACTCCTCTTAAACACATATTTCCACTTTCCATTCCCTCTCCAATCAGACACTCTATCACAGCTCCAAAAAGTTCGGTATCTCCAGTGGGAATCGAGAAATACCTCACTCATTATAACTTATCTGTCACTATACGCTCAGTCTTTAAATTAATGGAAGAAATGGAATGGTAGTATAGAGTATATGGTGTTTTTATATAGATCTTAATTCCGAGGGGTTACAGGTATAAAATATATGATAATATATAAATATACTAATATGAGCTACGATAGTCTAATAGAGTTAGTATAAATATGATACTCTAAATATTACACTATGCAGTATAGCGTATATCTACTATTACATATATAGTATAATTGTCGATAGATGGATATATTAGACTATGGGCTTAATTGTATGGCACGTTTAATAATATATTTATTGGGATTAATAAAAATAGTCATATATAGTAAGGAACACCATCACGTCCGTCGTTATGATGTATGGGCTACGTCACCACTGCGCACCAATGAGTACTCGATAAGTGTGGAATCAGTATAATATAAGCGAAGTATAAGTAAAGTATATTATATCGTATAAGGTACACGCCATATATAGTGATATGTATGAGTAGATAACTGACTATAGTATAGAGTATATAGTGATATCATATATATTATATAGTATACTATATATATATATTATAGTATAATATATATATATATAATATATATATTATATATACTATATATAATATTATATATGAAATATATATATATAGTATATATATATATAAGTATTTAACTCAGACATATTAAATGTATATACAAATTATATATATAATATATATATATATAATATATACTTATAATATATAATATGGCACGGGCGTCACGGCTCTCCAAGCTCCCCTCTTTGTTCTCTCTTCTTTCTTGGCTTACTATGTCAGTGTTCTTCAAATCGGCTCAAATCGGGGCTGTTGTTGATGGCGCGACTCTATCTTCCTTTCCTGTTATATTGAATTACTCGGAGTCTGTCTTATCTCCTACTTATTCCTACTTTCATTAATGATCTCTCAACCTGCACATCTAACTCTATTTCACTCATATGCCGTGACTCGACCCTTCATTTCTTCAACTCATTCCATGCGCTTCCTTCTTTATTCTAGAATTCCTCCTATCTTAATCTTCGATTCTATTCTCTGCTGAGCTGGAAGGAATCCGTGGGGTCGTCTGAAACCTTGTGAAATTCAACTTCTTAAAAACTCAACTTCTACAAATCACTCCCTCTCTAAGACATCCTCCAAACTTTCCTATCTCTTCGACGGTTCTCAATCGTCTCTCCTGGAACATAAACACATCCTTGCCTACATAACAAAAAAATGTCTGAAACCTCACATCACAAAGGTTCCTAGAGCGACCTAAAGAACAGTTCTGTTAGACTGCGAGACTATTTTTTTCCTCTCTCAGTTCTCCAAGCTAACACAGGCCGATCCGCCTGTATGGAGTTACTGCTCTCATATCTGGGGCTCTGGTTCACGCCGGCTTTTAGATGGGTCGAGTCAAAAGGCCAAGAGGCTGGCTATAAACCTCGTCCCCCATACTTTCCAGTTACAACTTGACCCCTATCTTTGCGCGGCGATGTTGGCGCTTTATCTCTTTTCTATAGGTACCGTAGTGCAGGTGCTCGAGGAACTTATCACTCGCGTACCCACACCTTTACGTCGCCCTCGAGTACAAGAGGTCTGTTTGCACATGGAAGTGTTTGGTGTGAAATGGTAACTCTCCAACATCTCGCTCCGGTGCTCCCTTCTTATCCTGCCAACCTCACTGTCTGTGATCACTTCCATCTCGTGTTCTGCTGAATTAATCTCCCTCACTTACCAAGGCTGCGTCTGTGCTCATCTTGCGTAATTTGCGTTAAGTAGTTAAGATTTCTGAGCTGTAACCCCCTGCACTTATGAATAGGCTCTGCCCGTGAGTGTGGTGACAACTGTAAACAAATATATATACTATATAATATAATATATATAGTATACTATAATTATAATATATTAATATATATAGTTATTAATAGTATATATTATATAATATATTAAAATATAATTATATATATTATATAGTAAGTATCTATTCTATAATATATATTCTATATATATATATAATATATATAATTATATATTATTAATATAGTTAATATATATATATAATATAAAAATATATATATAATATAATAATAGTATATATAAAATATATATATATATAATATAATATATATATAATAATATATAGTTTATATTAACTATAATAAATAGATTATAGATGAGTATAGTCATGTCGTATAATATCTATTAGCTTACGTATTAATTAAAGTAATAGAATATATATATATATACTTTAATATATTATATATATATAAATCATTATTATAGATATATATATAATATATATATTATATATATATATATATATATATATATTTTATATAATAGTATATTATTAATAAATATTTAATATATATAGATAGATATATATATATATAGTATATTAGTATATTTAAATATATAGTGATACGATAGGTATATATTAGTATATTATTATTATATATAGTAATATATATATAGTATATAATCATATATATATATATATATAATATATAATATAAATAATAATATATATAAATATATATATATATTATAAATATATATAATAATAAATCTATATATTATATAGTATATAAATATAATTATATATTATTATAATATAATATTATATATATAGTATATATATATATATATTATAATATATATATATATATATATAATATATAATAATATATATATATATAATATTATAATATAATATATATATATTATATATATATTATGTAAATATATATATATATATATATATATAATTTATATATAGATATATATATATATATATATTATATATATATATAATATAATGATATTTAATATTGTCATATCTATATATAGATATATAGATATATAATATAATAGTATATCATTATATATAATTATATATATATATATTATATAATATTATTAATAAATATATTATAATAATATATAGTATGTATATATAAACTATATATATAATATTATATATTAATAATATATATAATATCATATATATAGATATATTATATAATATATAATATTATATAGTATAATATTATATATATATGTTCATAGTAATATCATAAGTATATGAGTGATATATTACACTATATTAAGTATATATATAATATAATATATATAATATATAAGATATAATATGTGCAGAGATATAGTGTACTTAGAGTAGTCAGTGTGAGATGAATATAGCGTACGATAGTGATAATATCGCGCAGCCTGCCAAGATATGACGAGGGACGAATGTCCTTCATTATATAGAAAACAGGTACTGCTGTAGATTTAAATATATGAGTGTAGGATTAATACTATATGTATATCATTAGTAGGGTGTGATACTTTATCGTATATTATATTGATATATAGTTATTATCATGTGCATTAGCGAGTACTGATAGGTCTAGAGAGAGTGACTAAAGTTTGATGATGGAGAGCGCTCTATTACTAAATATGATACTACTAATAGCATTAAGTAGAATAAGAGACGGTGCCCAATGTTTCACGCGAGTAGTAGGGGCAGTTACACACACGTACTACGGTGTGTTATAGGAGTATATTATTAGCGAGCACGATACTACGTATAGGAAGTGTCCTGTACGAGGTTTTATACGTTTCATATATAGTTAGAAAAAAAGATTTATTCTAGAGTTATCACCTCAGTTAATTAACTGAGAGCGAGGTATAAGAGGACTAGGGTAACTTAGTGCGTAGATTATATTAGAGCTTATGAGATAAATACTAGTAATAAGCTATAGTATATAATGGTATACGTTAGTTATATATATGATCGCTTCAAAGCTAATAAGAATATATTACTAGAAAATAAAGAAGGTATATAGTATGTATAGTACAGTTAAATATAATATCAACTACGCAACTACTATACACTTCAAATAGGATGACTACTCTATAGCGTGACTCCCTCGATATTCCTTTAAGACTGGGTTGACACTTAGCGTATATAAATGTAGGAGCGTATATATAGGCATACGCTGAATGTAGATACGGATACCGTGTGATAGTATGTCGTCGGGGATGGGCGCAGGGAAACGCATGATTGACGTTTGAGTAAAGAATGCCAAATTCTCCAATGGGAGACTGCATTCTAATCACCTTTAAAATGTGTTGTCTCGTTAGAAATTAGTATCGGCTATACGAATTATATTAAGTAGTAAACTCCGCACGGCCTGCTTGGGAACGATCATAACACAGAAATAGTATGGTTTTATTTATTATATTATTTTTTTTTTTAGTGATTTGTGACTAGTAAGAAAATCTTTTATGATCATAGCTTTCAATAAAGAATCTATACAGGGTGTAATATATAGAGTGATAGCCAAGTGAGTTATGTAAGATTATACAACGCAAAATATTACACATATTAATATAATATTTATATATAAAGGTAGAATACGGTACAGTCGTGTTTGTATTTTAATAGTCAAACGTGACATCTCAAATTGTTAATTCCAGCGATAGGTTTCACAATTGCTGCCAACCTTACTGTTACATATTTAGACAATATATAATCAGGGGTACATAATACCTTCATGATGACGTCATTTCTAATAAATAATTTAAATTATAATAAATAAAATGGGATATATTATTATTACTATTATTATGAAAAATACTAAATAAAAAGAAAATTTAAATTATTTGAATAAATATGAAACAAATATATATTTAAAAAAGTCATATTAACAAAATATGATGAGAGTATTTCGAATCATTGTCGAATGTGGAACAGAAAAGTGAATCTGGAAAAATGACAGGCGAGGGATATTCAGAAGCAGAATGGAGTAATAGAGATGCAAAATAGAGTAATAGAGAGGAAGCGTTTATAATAGAGAAGCTTAAGAAGGCGTTGGCAGAAACTAAAGCTCTGCGAAGGATGTAATAAGGATTTATCTGATAACATAAGATGATTTAAACAAAAATTATGTGTTGCAATTATTGAACGTTTGTTAGAGGACGTGAAGAGTGCGGTGATAAGAGGAGAAACGGTAATTATACTAATATATAATAGGGAATTCTGTCATTTTATGAAATTAGTAGTATATCCCTAATATACCGCAAAGTATGTAACAGAATATCGATATGTACGCGTTATTATATAACGATATTTCACCTAGGTTACATAGTAACATGGATATTAGAGGTACGATAGTTGCTACTTAAACGTTTGTGACAATTTGTAGTAGATAATGACTACTGAGTTAGATAATACGATATAGAGAAGTATAGAGATATCTAGATATATACGGACGTGAGGTAAATAGATACTACTATATACTGCGACACAGGCAGGTGAACAAGTGATCGGTAAGCAGGCAGTAGTGCGTCAGCATAGTTATTTTAGCTTAGTTACGTAAAAATAAATTTAAATGAGCAAGGTGTCAAGGCAAGGAATTTCCTTCATGTGCCACCAGTGGTGAAGTATACCTATGATAATCAGATAAATATATATCTTCTGTTATATATTACAACTTATAGGAATGTAGAGCTTTTAATTTATTTTATTTTCATTGATAGTATCGCATTTTAGGTTAAGTGGTGCCGGGCCCTGGTGTTGTACCCCTACAATATCCTCCTCTCGTCATCACTGATCATTCTTACTGCGGGAGGCAATTTGATTTGAAATATTTTTAGACCTTATTCTATTTGCTTTAGGCACCGGATGAATATTTAAAAAATTGTGGCAATATTATTTAAAATAACGTTTTTTCTTTCTTCTAATAACGTTAAATTTCTCCTTTAGATACAGAAAATTCATGATCGAAACTCTAAAACTAACTTTGCCAAATTATCCAAATAACCTTTCGCTTGTTCATTCTTAAAAATTCCTGGATAAAATGAAATTTAAGAACCAGATGGACTAATAAATCCGCGACGCACGTAAATAAATAGCTATTAGATAGACAAACAAAAATATTATTTTTTTATTAAGGCGTTTTAGAAAATAAAAAGTAGTAATATAATTAGATCATATGATACTAGTTTAATATATATATGACGATTATATAGAATTCGGTTGATAGCTAGGTATATTATATATATATATTACTAAGAGTTTAAGTTAACCATTCAAATTAGGCATAATTCGTGTAGAATTGTGGCTATCTAGGTATATAGTACTGTTAAGTATTACTAGTATATTATATATAATATGTAGAATATATTAGATATATAAGATATAATAATAATATATATATATATATATATATTATACCATAAGTATACACTATATATATATATATAGTATATATATATACGAACCACTAAGTATATACTTGCTAACGTGTAAGATAGTGTAGTACGAGATACCGGAGTAGATAATACATTATATACAATAGTACTAGGAATAATAGGTTAAGGTCAGTGCTGTAGGTCGTAGGATGAGGTGGATACTAGAGATAATTCAAAATGTCAATAGAGAAAGCATTATCGATAGGCAGGATCATGTCGGATATGAGTATGTAAGTACAAATTCAACCTAAGTGGGATCACGGGCTATGGTTCGTAGGTTCGCCAAGCTACTGTATGGTGATTCGAAAGCACACTGTAATAAGAGCGGCATCGTTACCATTATTAGAGCCCTGAAGCGTACTTGACCAGGAGCTAGAGAACCTAGAGGAGCCACACACCATCACATCCATAAATACGAGGTCGACCACCCGCGTGAATCATACTTATAAGTACAGGCTGTAGGTAGGATATATGAAGCATGGGTTCCTCGTAACACAGCTAAGAGTATCCTATCATTATGGTAACACACACAGTGCGAGTGCGATATAGATCATACACACACTATATGAACGCGATAAACCAGCTATTGAGTATAATAGACAACATGTATGCTAGTGGAGCTCACGGCACGCGATAATAGCTCGTATAAGCGGCTGTGGCGGCTCTATACCGAACATCAGGCCACATCTAATAATCTACAGACGCATTAATAGATTTAGATAAACTATATACTATATATGAGAGAGTTTAAGAGTAATCTAGTAGGTAGAAATATTAGTAACCTATATAATTACTTATGATTGTAATATACCTTACGATGTACCCCGGCTCTGAGAGCAATAGAATTGCTGGGCTTTATTATATACTAAGTATATACTATAAGGACATTTATATACATAAAGAGTATAACTATTTAAGGCTACACTATGCGGTAATGGGGAGGTAGATATAGTATCTTCTATATTGCGCTAAAAGTGCAAACGGGACAATATATATATATATAGATAATCGTAATAAATAATCTGGATTAATTACTGTAGTATATAGTATATATATATATTACTATATATATATAACTATATACTATTATACAAAAAATATAAAATAATTAAAAAAAATTAATTTAGGAATTTAGTATTAAGGTCACGATATCTGTAGAAACACCCATTAGGGAGAGAGATGATTTATGTTGTGACATGCAGATATATAGGGTTATATATACTTACAACAATCTAGTATGACTATAATGTTAAAAGATCGCATCCGGATCTGAGTAGATGCATCTACTATTATATTAGAGAGAGGACTACTGACGGTTGTAGTATTGTGACAGGAGTATAACGCTTCAGTCTGCAACAGCCAGCACACATACTGAGCTGGTGACGAAGAATTTATATACGTAGGGTTATATAATCAAAGTATATAGTAATATTATAGTATATATATCAACGTAACGTCATATATACGCTATTATAAGTATAATATATTCGGTGTGAGATAAGTTAGGAGTATTATACGTGACGTACTTCAATATGATATATACCACCCAGTATTTCCGTGAGATTAATGCTTGATGATGTACTGATTGCAGGTTTATGGGCTATATACAGGAGTGTCGAGCGTGTTAAGATGCAGATCTAGAAGCGGTGTTAGTAGATACTTTAGTGAGCCAGGAATAATAGTATAGTGATATATCGATTATAGCATATAATATATAGTATTTATCACAATAATTAATTAACTACATTTAATATGGGATATAGCAGCACCAGCAGCTAGGGTAGGTAGCATGTCCACTATATATATATAAATATAGTGGTGTATATAGTATATATATACTATAGGTGACTAATATTATTATAACGGTAGTACCGATATGATTGATGAAATAATCTATATGTTATTAATTACTAAGACATATTATTAAAAATAGTGTATTTATAATGTGGATATACTATATATATATAATTAAAATAAAAAAATAATTTTAAAATATAACAATTAATATACGTATAATATAAATTTATATATTATATATATAGTATATATCATATAATATATAATATAATAGAATATATATATAATATATATACATATGTGTATATAACGTAGTTAATGGGTATGGAATGATAATGGTATATATAAGATATTATATAAAATAAATATTAGTAGATAGTATAGGGTATATAATATATTATAGAGTAGTATATAATATAATACATATATAGCTATCATAATATATATATTCGTGTAAATTAGATAATAATTTATATATATTATATATATAATATAAATATATATATATATACTAATATAATATATATATATCTATAATAATATATAGTAATATAATATATAGTATATATAATAAGATATATATATATAAAATATATATATATTATATAATATATATATATATATATAATATATAATTAGTATATAATATGATATATATACAAAGTATATATATAATATAAGTATATAATATATTATATATAATTATTTATTATTGGTACAAACACTTTGGTCCGTGCTGGGGAGCGGGGTAGGGTGGGGGGCGTACAGCCTCCCATTCACGACCCCCCCTCATCTCGGCCATTCACCTCAACCTACTCCACCCCCCCTATCGCCTCGCCAACTCATACCCCTCTTCCTCCCATCCCTCTCCTCAACATCTCCTATTCCTTCCTCCACCTCTCTCGTCTCCCCCATTTCCCTCCTTCTATCTCCTCCGCCCCAACTCTTCTTACCACCTTTGCTCTCCATCTCACTAAATGGCCATACATCTTAACATCCTTTCTCCGTCTTGCACCGAACATTCCTCCAATCACACTCTCCCTCACCAGCCTATTCCTAATCCTCCTTCTGCTAACCACACAAACCGCTCTCAACCCTTCATCTCAATACTCCAACTTTCTAACACCTGGATCAAACCCACGGTTTCACACTTCGCATGTACATGTCACCGCTGGTGAGCATAACAGATTGTGTTCAAACAACTTCTTTAACTTTGTGACAATCCGCCCCCTTTTCCATATTCTCTCAACCACTCAAAGCCCTCATTCTTTCACCTATTCTATGTTCTATCCCTTCATCCCTCCCCCCTTACCCAACGCCATCCCTAAATATCAAAAATCTTACTTCTTCCAATCGCACCCCCCTGAACTCTAACAACTCTAAACTCCTCCCTCCTCTCTTTCTTCCTCTCAAACACGAACACTTTAGCTTCTTAAAACTGGATTTATTTTAAGCCTTCTTGTCCACACATTCCTCATCAAACTCCTCAACAACAAATACCTCACCCTTCGCGTTTCTTCGGCCACTAGGCAAGTATCCATCCGCAAACATAATCAGTTCACTCCCTCTATCATTCCCTTTCATCAATTCCACCCGCCCTCCCCCTCTACATTCCTCTGCAAACACTCTCCATAACAAATTGAATAGCCACGGCCACATTACACACCCCTGCCTCAATCCCACACATCGTCCCAAACATCTCACTCTCCCCTCATAACACTCTCACACACACATTCCACTATTCCTATAAAAAGCCCTGATACCCTTCCCTAAATTTACCCCCCACGCCATTTTCCTCCAACACCCTAAACACATGTTCACCTAATCCACGTCATCATTCTTGCTTCTCTAAATCTACAAACATCCATACCACTTTCCTCATCTCAATACTTTTCTCACAAGCACTTTAGTGTGAACACTTGGTCACACAGCCCTCTCCCTCCTAAAGTCCTCCTTGTCTTCCTCCATCTCCCCCTCCGTGTAAACTCTTACGCTCTCATCAGATTCTTTCGTACAACTTTTCCCTACCACACTTAGAAGGCAAATACCTCTATAATTCCACATTCCATCCTATCCCTTTCCCCTGTATACAGGAACCAACAACCATTCCCATTTCTGTAAAAAAATCTTCCTGGGTTGGGGGTGAACCCTCACCACTCCTTCCAAATATGTTCAATAACCTACTCATCATTCCTCCACCCTATAACCTCCCTTCTGCAACAATTCCATTCTCACACCATCCCCAATCCAGACCCAGTCGACTTCTCCCTTTTTTTTCTTTATTCACGCCTCTAATAATCTATCCCTCCATATTGTATTTCATCCGTCGCCTCTCCCTCCCACTACATTCCCCTCCGTCGAACACTCTTGCACTATATACTAAATATTCTACTATAAAGTTATAGTAGGTTTATATATACTATATTATATATATATACTATCATTAATATTAATACTATATATATTATAATATATATATAATAATATAAATAAATATATAATATATTATATAATAATATATATAGTATATATAATATGTAATAATATAGTAATATATCATATATATATATATATATAATAATATAGTAAGCTAGTATATACATATATTATCAATGATAACAATATATTAATGATATAAGTATTAAGTAAAGATTATATATATAGTATATAGTATAGATATATTACTATATATAGATATATATATATATACGGCTAAGTATATATATATTGATACTATAATACGTAAATATATATATAATATAAGAATATAATATACTGAGTATATATATATATACTATATATTGATAGAATGATAATATATAATATAGTATTATTATATATATATATAGTAATATAGAATATATATATAATATATATATATACATATATAATAAAGCTATAATATAAGAAGCTATATTATAAAATATATATATAAAAATATAGTATATATATAATACTATATAATATATCTATAGTATAGTGATATATTACTATTATACAGTATATATATATATATATAAGAATATATATATAATATATATAATTAGGTAATATATTACACGATTATAATGCCTAGATATTATATAATATAGAAACTTGCAATTTTATAATTATTTGTTTATAAATATATATAAATATATATATTTATAAGCTATTTTAAATTTAGTATATATTATATATATATTATATATTATACAATAATATATATTTAATTATATATATATATCTATATAGTATATTAGACAGGATATACTAGATAGTATATTATATATATATATATATTATATATACTAATATAACTAGACCTATATGTATAACGTATATATATGACAATATATAATTACTATATAAAATATTATATAGTATATATAATATAATATATAAGGTATATTATAATATAACTATAGATATAATATAAATATACATATGATATTATAATAATATTAATATATATATTAACAATTTCTATATAAATAATTTTTATTTTTATAAATTCTTTGTTTCTTAACTCTAAATATTTCTTGAAAATAAACTGTGCAGGAAAGAATAAATTTTAAATTTACTGGAAGGTAATTCAAATATATTAATTTAAATGAAGCTAATTCCAGAAGGAAATCTTATTATAGCAACAAATTTAAATGTAACTTAAGCATTATCAGGAATTTCATATATTGTTTTATCTTTGTCAATGTTAGTTAATTAAAAGTTATTTCAATATTAGTTTAATTTTGATTAATTTAAAATAAAAAAAGTCAATTCTGAATTAAAAAGATTATTTATTGCCAACTAAAAGTAAAATTGGAGCGACATTATTGTGGAATTCATACTTATGTTTGTCGATTTTTTTTGATATATATAATTAATAAGAGATCTGCAGCTAACTAGTGTTCTAATGTAAATATTGGGAAACGATTACGTAACGCAGGATCGACTGAGGCAATACCCGGGGTAAAATAAAAAAAAAAGAAAAAAAAATAATAAGTTTCCCCTTGTTGCCTTCTTACGGCGCCCCCCATGTGGCTGTCCCTCATGTTTATGCGTTAAGTTAAATATTAAATTCTGTATAATGTTAAATTTCCTTCTTCTGCGTCATCGTTACGACTTTAATGGTTCGCTATGGGAGATTGCATTAGTCTTCTGTTGGCCCGCAGTGGTGTAATAAATGAATCCTGATAGCTGCAGTCTGTAGGATAGTTCTATAATGTGTATGAATACGTCGGGACTGGTGTTATCGGACAGATGGAGCTTTGATTTGCATAAATTGAAAACATGAGTTGATGTTCATATTGTTCCCAGTTTGTGCATTTTAGTAAAACGGAAGTAAGATTCAATCGTGCTTTCAATGAGAAAATCGTAATGTGTTTTTTCCGTGAAATGAAGTTACGGCATTCGCATGGTTTTCAAATACTCAAATTCTAAATTGATTAGTTTCCAATTTGCTCATGCCAAAATCCCTTCGTTATTTAAAACATTGCACCAAATGTCCTTTGATAGCTGATACTTCATTATCGAAGAAAGCTAAAGCAGAAAATATTTTGACTGTTAAGAGCTTACTCTACATCAAGTGGTTACGATTGCAATATGAGAAGAAGTCCCGATTCTGGATATTCTACAGATTTAGTATTTTTGTAAAAAATAGCTGTTTTAAACGAACAAAAAGATTGTGAATTGGAGCTATGTGACATATTGTTTTGTAAACCGCAGGCCTTTAAAAACATGAACGTTTTCACTAATAAACTATTCTTCAATATAACTCAGAAATTAGCTATTTCCTCTCTCTTGACCGTAAACAGAGGTAAAGTTCATTCACTGTATAAAAAATATAATTTTAACTAGTGCAACAGGTATAATGGCCTTTGCAAATCGCATTGTCGTGCACTATGAAAGCACTCCAGGAGCTTCTAACCTAACCTAACCGTCTTTCCTTGCACCAAGAATAGTGGCAAGAACTAATGAGCGTTTTTTTATAACCAACAGCTGCGAGCATTGTGTTTTCATTACCTGATCTGATAAAGTGAGAATATCGCAAAGCTTCCGGCATCGAAAAACTTCAAATATGAGTAGCGCTGGGACTGCCATGGCAACGGACATATAGCAGATTTAAAGGATCTTTTTATGCCAAGATTCTCTGAAATCGCGCTAAAGACCTAATACACGCCCTAGAAGAAGAAATTCATTGTATCAAAAAATCACTTTCTTTAAAATTAATTTCATAAATATGGTCCTGCCAATGATAAATCATAGGCTGTGTTTTCTAACATTTGTTACTAGTAGAGATATATAATGAATATAATAATTTCTAATAATATAAAAATAGAATATTTAATAAATAATATAATATTTGATAAACTAAAAATGGAACATTTGATAAACAATATAAAAAGATTTATAAAACTGAAATGACATATTTAATAAAATAATAAAAATTTGGATTATAATAGATAAATACTTAATATTTATTTTAAAGTTTTATTTCAGTTAATTTGTAAATACTCTGAAACCATTTAGCACAATATAAATAGTTATAAATAGTGTTTTTGTTTAAATTTTCTTGCTCTAAAATTGTTGATATAAATATTATTTATTAATAAGAAAAAAAATAGTTAATTATTACTTAAATGATTTAATATTTCGGTAATTAATAATAAATAGTAGTATATATATTTATATATATATATATATATAATATATATATGTAGTAATATAAGTACTATATAATATATATATAATTATATTAAGTAATAAATTATATATAGTATATATATATATATATATATACTATTTATATTATATATTAATACGGTAAATAATACAATTAAGATATTAATATAGAAATGCAATAACCTGCAACTTTAAAATTTGTATTGTCAAATACGATCACACTCTGATAATTTTCACCATGCAGGGATTGCGATCCTGGACCCTAGCAGAAGAGCGTGCAAGTGCTAGACCACTACGCCACGACGAACAAAAGAAGAGCTCGAGAATACTTCTAATGTCCAAGCAGAGCAATGTACACGCTGTTTTCTTGCCCGCTCGCACTCAGCGTAGGCAAGACACAGGGTAACCGGCGCATGGTGAATAACATAATACGAGAACCGGAGTCCCAACTATGTACCAAAGGAAAATGCAATAACTCCATATGCGTCGTGAGACGTCGCTGCGTCTTAAACACTTGCCATGCTTATCTGCTAGAGTCCAGGATCGAATGCCCAGCATGGAAAATATCAGGTTTATTTGCATAAATACAAATTTAATTGCAGTTATTGGCATTTCGATGATACACGCTATATGACGCACGCTTCTTGGTATTGAATTATCCACCATGCGTGGACCGGGGCGCGCGAGGAGTTCTGTTGCCCTGAACCCCGAGTGGGCGAGCGGGAAGAACACGTAGTAAGGCTCTTCTTGGACAGTAAAGTATTCTCGGTTTCTTTCTTTTGTCTCGTCGTGTCGTAGTGGTCCTAACACTGTGAATTGCACACTCATCGGACTGCTGGGTCGCGGATCAAATCCCCAAGCAAGGGAAACTCAGGCGGTATTTACACAATACAAATTATTGAGTGTATAAAGCATTACTTATCGTACAATCATTACTCTATCAACGGTTCTTTGATTATTTATTGGCACGCCATAGTATCAGACGCCGCATACCTATGTTGGCCCTACGACCAGTCTGATTGCGAGCGGAAGAGCAAACCGTCTAGCTAAGATTTTGACGCTAATTGTGCGCTTGAACAGTATTGCGAGTTCTCGGTTCGTCGCAACTTGTCGCCTCTCGTACGTATGTCAATAATTCGACTATTCGTGTGCCACGCATCATCGTGGACGTCTATATGGGCTTCTAGAGTTCCTGGAAGGCAGAATCCCAAGCATGGTGATAAATATTCAGGGGGTATTTACAAATATTAATATATATATATGATATATAGGTAATATAATAGCTATATATATAATATTATATAATAAAATATTATATATATATATATAGTAATATAAGCATTCAAATATATATATAGTATAGATAATTATATATATATATAGGTATCAGGCTGGTGCGTGCGATAGCTAACGTCAAAAGAAACCTACTCTTACCAGATTGTCAAATACTCTTATATATATAATAATATATATTGAGCGAGTATGAGAATAGTAAGAAAATAGTAAATATGTATATATAAAGCAATATATACATAGGGTATACGTGCATAACCATATATATTAAGAGAGATCTTTATGTAAAATAAAACCAGGTATCAAAACTTTAGATTTAATTATCTAATCCCTATTTTTTTGATTAAATAAATTATTACTGTGTAACAGTATCTTATATAGAGATTTATATTTCCTCAATAGAAATTTGAATGTTCAGGCTGGGAAAATTGTAGCTTTATATTTACAAAAATTGTGAGAAAAAATCTGCTCTACGCTCATAAGATAGTTTTGAAATCAAGATATTAAAAAAATAAGCTAAAGGGAAGATCAGAACAGTTAAAAACTTCCTGGAATAGGACTCAAGTGAATTTTACTAAAGGAAAGTAGGACAGTCAAAAATATTAAAAGCATGCCTGAGAAGATTTGTACTGATGTTATCAATGCAATTCCTCCTTTCCGTATATAGTATTACATAAATCTACTCCAGATTTTAATGGCATGGCTCTAAAACAGGACAGTAGTTGTCGCATCTGTCTCCCGACCATCAACCTCTATCCCATACCCTTCCCCCTAATGCTTCAATTTAAGCGGCGCAATTAAGTTCTATAAAATCCTTAATTACATGTTGTAATTATACTATAAAAATAACATTACATTTAATTGCGTACAATTATGCTATTTACACTTAAATATTAGTAATTGTATCTGCAGTCTAAAAATTTTATTACAACTACTCTATAATTTGAAGACCAAAAAAAACTATATTGTAAATACTCTTTTTAGGATACTTAGCAATGAAATCGCTTGATATATTGAGGCCGAAAATGCCTCTCTCTATCTATTTCAGAGACTGTTTCAGAGCTCCTGGCATTGGATTCTCAAGTCGCCCTATCAACTGATCTATCACTGCGCTCCTACAACAGCAGGCTTTCAATCTAGGCAAGAGTAGACAAATGAAACAGCAGCGAAACTTAGACATTTAAATCGAGCATCGGATGATGGACTTCCTGCCCGAACCAACGAAAGGCGCTACAAGATCACACACTTGCTCGTCCCCGATGCTCACCAATATCAATCAGAGTCACTAATATGATACTGCACCTTCCTTCCCATCTTCAAAATCTGCGTCGCCATGTACCCTCACTAGTAGTTTTTCCATACTGGACGCTATCGCCGCGCATATTTATCCATAAAAAGAAACCAAACAACACAATTTAATGTCCATAGCACATCTAAAAAGATTATCCACGAGCGGAGATAGTCTACTGAATCTTCCACTTTAGCAGTAATATTTTATATCTGCCAAGAAAGTGAAATTCTTTACAAGATGTGAGTCATGTAAGGATAAGACTATATTAGTAATGTAAATATATTTTATTCAGTTTCATTTATTTGGAACTGAGAAACATTCATTTGACATGTCAAATTCCATGACATAAAATAGTATAGCTTGCCAGAACCCCCCATTGTGTGATACAACCCATCTGCGGCCGCTTCTTGTAAGCTGCGTAGTGGATCCTTACATTGTTAACGAAAAATACTTATGCTAATCTTCAATATAAAAAGATATTCCCCACACTAAGTCGCCTCACTGCGTAGGACATGACGCTGAGATAGTACTAAAAAATTTAAGCTCCCCGAGAGTTGATTTAACATACGATAATGTTGTTTTTCAAATCAATTGAAATTTTATGAAAATATTTTAAGAATTTAATGCGTATTAATAAATCTCTTATTTATAGCGATAAACGTGCTATTGAGATAGAAAAAAAACTCTTTTAATGATTACTGTTAAAAAAAAGAATAATTCAAGTTGAAAGGATGCATAATACTTAAAGCATCCGAGTTCATTACTAATGAAACTAGTTCAGCAGCAATTCTCTCGTCTCAATCTCTCTCATCTCTCCTCTCCGGTCTCTCGAATCTTCTCTCGTCTGCTCTCTCTACCTGCTCAGTCTCATCTCTCATCTCTCAGAGCGAAGCGGCATGCACACAACACACACAATCAAGACACAGCATACACACAAAAAATCGCAACGACGCAGCGAAGGAAACAATACACGTCTTAGTCTATGTGATTAACAACAAATAAAAAATTATAGAAGAAGATATGATAAAAATAAACAAGATGCATAATGTATAGTGTTTCAGATCGGAATCTATTCATCTTTGAAATCATAATACAGAGTGAAGCAATGCATTCCTTGCTTCCTCAGGACATAACCAACCCTCGATCTAAAAGAATAGATTGGATATATTAAGATATCAAAATATATAATACTATAATAACTTTAATGCGGAGTATATATGATAGTAGGTATACTAGGAGGAGGCGGAGGTAACGGTAGAGAGACCGGATAAGTATATTAGAGTATATATATAAGTGAACAAAACTTATAAAAGTTCATGTAATTTAAAATTGTAAAATACGGGAGCTAAATAACTTAGATCTGCCGCATTAATTTTATTTATAATTTATTGATCTATTGCAGGATATATAGCTATACTATAAAAAATAAGTTCGCGGATTGATGTAAATTCTGATATAATATCTTTTTCAATAAAAACATTAAACAGACTAAGAAAAAGGTATTATCAGCAAAAGTTTACGAAATACAGACTTCACCTCGCCTAGATTTACTAAGAATAGTTAACAAGCAAATATATTAGTAGAGACACGATAGAAATATATAGGGTATATATATAATAGTATAAATATATAATATTGTATATTAATATATATAATATATATGTATATATATAATTATATAATATATAGTATAAATATAGATATATCAGTAGAGCTAATAGTAGTAAGTATAAGATACTAGTATTAGGATATAGAATATAATAAATGAACAATTAAGTTAATAAATGATATAAGGGATAACAAAGTCATAGAAATGATATTATGAAATATGATCTCAGCAATATTATATAATAGTATATAAAGTGATTATATATACATATATATATGTAGTAATAAGTACGAATCGTATAGTATATATATATAATAATTAGTACACTATATATATATATGTAATGATATAGTATATATAAATATAAAAATATTATATAGTATAATATATATATATAAAATAGTTAAGGTCATAGTAACATAATATATAAATAATTATATATATAAATAATAATTAATATATATAATATATTATATATAATATATATATAACGTATATATATAATAAGGTAATAATTTATATAAAAAGATATTACAGGTTATCACACCAATTACGACCCCAGAGACCTATAAAGTTTGTACGCCCAAAGTCACAACTAACGTAAATACTCAGATGAGCACAGACGCAGTTGAAGTGAGAAGAAATTCAGCAAGGAAACACAGAAGACGGAAGAGAACCACAGAACACACGTTTGCAGAAAGAAGACACCGCAGCGGACTAACCTGGATTACCAATTACAACACAATCACGTGCCAACACACCCTTGGCAGAGCCGACGTAAAGGGTGGATACGGAGAGATGAAGACCTCGGCACCTGCCCGCGCAACCATAATAAAAAGAGATAAGCACCATATCGCGCGCAATTAAATATATAATAACTAAAAATTGTATATTATAAATTAATATTATATATATATAAATAATTATATATAGTAAGTTAAAAAATATATATATAATAAATATATTAAATATAATAATAATGTATATATCTATATATAGAATATATATATATACTACTATAATATGTAGATCTAGATAATAGTGTATAATACTAACATATAGTGTATAGGTCTAATATAATTATATAATGTATAATATATATATTATATATAATATAATATAATAAATAAAGTATATATATATTTATATAATAGATAATATTGTAATATATAGTATATATATATATATAGATATATATATATATATATAAAAATAGATATATAATTAAAAT
>JABUQX010076870.1:22500-25403 GCA_015478945.1 Trachelipus rathkii | reverse complement strand
ACATTCTTCCGCCTCTACCAGTCTCGAGCCCTGGTCCTCTCGTTTGCTTGTTTAAAATTTGTAGTATCCCAAAGCATAATTATTCGTAAAAATTAAAATTTATGCTCGTACTTGTGCCAAGATTTGCGTAAGCAAAATTTTGACATAAGGCAGCAAAATTGTATATTGCTTCCTGCTACCATTGAGTATTCTCTCCCACTCTCTTTTCATTATCATTCGGACTCGCTACTCACTTGCTTGTTCCCAAGTAGACTGAAATCCGTATTACAAGAAGACCAAACTTTCAGGCAAGTGAGGTAAAGCTTCAAGATAAGTCCGCAACAAGCAGAATCGATTTTCCTCAATTTACAAAGATTTTCAAAAGAATAAGTTGGCAAGGCGGAAAAATCCGTGACTGCTCGAAGAAAAAAAGAGAATCTCAATAAAGGGGAGACTGTTGTTATTTTCTTGTTATTTATATTTTATTGAATAAATTATCATTTGTTTTATGACTTTTAAATCATTATCCACCTCATATATACAGGCCTAAATCAAGAACCAAGAAGAATCAAATTTACATCAGAGCTTATTTCAAGGGCCCCTATATGTTCACTTAATTTCATTACTTAATATAAAATACTAATTCTCATTCTACGCTTTAGTTGGATTCTAGAAGCACTGCATAATATAATAAGTCAATGATTGGGATAAATTTAGAATAATCTCATATATATATATATATATATATATATTATATATTATTATTATTATATATTATTATTATTATTATTATTATTATTATTATTATATATATTATTATATTATTATTATATAATATTTTAACTATATTTCTTGTTATTTGAAATATATGTTATCTTTATAATTATTATAAAGCTTTATAAATATGATAAATATATATATATATATATATATATATATATATATATATATATTATATATTATATATATATATATATATATATATATTATATATATTCTTATATATTATTATTATATTATTATAAAAAAATATATATATATATATATATATATATATATATATATATATATATATATATATATATATATATATATATATATATATATATATATATATATATATATTAAATGCTGAAGCCGGAGCCGGAGCCGAGTATCTTAATTTGATGGAACCCGTGTCGGATTTGAACCAGACCAAAAATTTATCAACTTCTAAGTAGCTCTGATATCTAATGTAAGAAAATATTTGTTTTAAAAGTTAACATTTCTTTGGATTTATTTATGAAATTAATTTTATTTTTTCTTTCTTTATCAAATTAAGAAAATAGTTTTCCTTTGTATTTATTAAATTAGCTTTTTTATATTATAATTATTTATGAAATCATTATTATTATTTTTTTTTGTATTTCGTTATGAAATTGAAAAAAAAATTTTTTTTGTATTTTATTAGAACAACTTTATTTTTTTAGATTTATTTTTTTATTAATTTTTAGACCATATTTATGAAATTAATATTTTTTAAAATATTTTACAAAATTGAAAATAATTTTTTTTTTGTATTTAATAATTTTTCATTTTCACGAAGCTGATCGAAACCTCATGCCAAAAATATTCTTATTTACTTTTCTGGCATAAAGCATAGAAAATGTTTGTGTGATTAAGAATGTGTGTGTCTGTGTGTTTGTGTAGGTGTGTTGGTGTGTGTGTTGTATGTTGCTACTTTTATATAAAAAAAAAATCATCTGAAATCTTGAATGTGAAATAAATGAGTTTTAATCATAATTATAAATATTATGATCCCAATTTAGGAGGTTTATTAACCTATTATGGGAGTATAATATATTTAGTGTCTCAAGTTATGATTTAGTGGAGGTATCTTCTCCACCAAAAGTTAAAATTAATTATTACTTTATTCTTAAATCTATATTTTATTGAAATGGCAAAAGAATCCTCATTTTTTGACATATCATTTAAACTTTGGCAATTATTAAAAATTTTTGAAAATCCCTTTATCATTTCCTCACAATATATATATATATATAGTGAGTATAGAAATATATATATATATATATATATATATATATATATATATATATATATATATATATATATATATATATATATATATCTAATAATAACAATAATTAAATTACTTTTTGTTATAATATATATATATATATATATATATATATATATATATATATATATATATATATATATATATATATATATATATATATATATATATATATATATATATATATATATATATATATATATATATATATATATATATATAATATAAATTCTGAAAATAAAGAGTAAGAATTTGGAAACGAATTATAGTCATAAAAAAATAAAAATTAGGAATTTGGAAAAGAAATAAATAATAATAATAATAATAATAATAATAATAATAATAATAATAATAATAATAATAATAATAATAATAATAATAATAATAATAATAATAATAATAATAATAATAATAATAATAATAATAATAATAATAATAATAATAATAATAATAATAATAATAATAATAATAATAATAATAATAATAATAATAATAATAATAATAATAATAATAATAATAATAATAATAATAATAATAATAATAATAATAATAATAATAAAGTATTGGAAAAAGAAATAGAAATGAATAATTTTAATAAGAAAATAAAAAATTGGAAAGTGACTAAATACGAATAATTGTAATAAAATAATTAATAATCTAGAAAACGAATAAAAAGGAATAATAATAATAAAAGAAATAGAATTGTTTACATCGGAGTGAAAAGAGCTAATTATTTGGTTATCTGGTGGGTTCAGAGTTATTTTCGTTATAACCACGAACTATCCACCTCTATTGCCTCATCCCTTGTATCATCCATTGCGAATTTCATCTGAGATCTAGAACCCAC
>JABUQX010076869.1:0-35000 GCA_015478945.1 Trachelipus rathkii | reverse complement strand
GCTACTTAATATTTGTTTACATAATTTGACAGTAGGGATTAAGGGATTAAAAGAATCTTCAGCTTGAAGCCAAAATTCATAAAGCTAAAATCATTTGTTTCTCTAGCAAATTTATGTTGAAATTATATATATATATATATATATATATATATATATATATATACACAAAACTACTTACGTACATTTTAATATATATATATATATATATATATTTATTATATAATATTAATATATATATATATATATATAGCTATATATATATATATCATATATAGATATATATTATATAATATATTATATATATACTATATATATATATATATATATAATATATATATATATATATATATATATATAATATATATAAATATATATATATATATATATAGTAAAGGTTATTAAGCACAGGACTGCACATATTTTCTGAAAAAAATTCTAAAGTCCAAAATCAATTTATCAATATATAATAATAATAAGAATATATTAATAATAATATATTATAATAATATATAATATTAATATTAACAGTTAATATATATATTGAAACCATATATTAGCCTAACATATTGGATATAGAGGCTATTAAATAAAAGGGTTCAGAAAGAATAAAAGAGATTATAGGAGATCTGAATTTCATGCAAGATGAAATACGCTCCAGTGGAAAGAAGGTGCATAATGTCTGGGATTTTACTTAGGTTAGGTGCAGGTCAGGAATGGGGGGAGTAGGGCTTTAGGTGTAAATGAAAGGATTAGGATTTAGGTTTTTCAGAAAATATTAGTTTTTTTGGATTTGTGGAGAGAATTTCTGGATAAAGATCTTTTTGCAGCAGATGGAGATTCACTTGAGTCGTAAAGGTGTGGGCTTTTCCACCACGTTTGAGACTTGTTTTTAGCAAAACAAACTAGGGTAAAGTTGCGGGGTATGCCCAAATCTGGATACGGAATAATAGCAAAGTAGACGGGTAATAGTGCGCCTGATATTAGAATAAAACTAGTGTTGTTTACAGGCTCAAACTAAGGATGATTAGCAATAAAAATAGCAGCATTTCGAATATCAAATGCTTTAACACAAATGCTCTTAGCCTTAGAAATAAAAAAGATGAGCTGTTTAGTTATACCAATAAATGAGAATCTTGACATTATTTTGCAATAATGAGGCACAGGTTAATGAAAATTATGATGGAGACTCCGTTTCAGGAATTACTGTGAATAGCGGATTATTACTTTATTTATACCAGCTACTTAGAGGAAGAAGGTGGGGTGTGGCGCTTTATATAAAAGCAATATTCAATCTGTATTAATGGCTGACTTTAAAACTAATCATATATTGATCGGTATGGGTAGGATATTCTTATTTTACATCAATCATATGAATAGGTGCATTTTCTAGACCTCCTGGCCAGAGTCAAGAATTAGACTCCAGTAAATTGTACAAGAAATTGAGGACAGCATGCCACACTAAAGAAAAAGGTATAGTCATAATGGGTGATTTTAATTTTCCTGGTATTCAATGGGATTCCTTGTCTAATACGGACCATAGTAGTTCAGTATTTATAAATTGTATACTAGATAACTTTTTGAGTCAGATGGTCCATGAACCCACAAGACATGATGCACTATTAGACTTAATATTAACTAACGATGAAAGTATGATGGGTGAGGTTAGAGTTGAGGAGAATTTAGGACTTAGTGACCATAATATAATAGATTTAATATGAATGTGATATCTGGGCTGAAATGCAAAATGTTAATAATGGGAAAGGATCTAGATTTCCGAAATGGTGATTTTACCAAATTACCAGACATGCTTAGTATAACTGACTGGGATAAAGAGTTTAAAGACCAAAACTGTTAATAATTAATAAATATTAGAATAAAATAATTTTTTTTTAGGTTTCATCGATGAAATTGCTTGCTGAATTCAAAAATGTTATTTATTTTCCTGTAGCTGTTATAGTTTTAAAGTTACATGCATGTGGCTTTCGGGATGCTGGCCAAAATTGTATTTAGTAATACATTTCTGTTAATATATTTAAATACAGTATTTAACTACTTTTCAAAGTATTTAGATGTTGTGTTTAAAATCTAAATAGAAAGGTTGTAAATATATTTTAAAGCTCAAGATAAAAAAATTCGTGAAACATGCTCGTTCTTGTTTCGAAAAATGTGATTGCAGCTATGTTAAAATTTTTTTTTTTTTTTTATGAATTACAAAATCTATTGCATCACCGATATTGGTGCAGAAGGTTGTTGGCATAGTAGAGTAATATCTTTAATATATGTGTTGAGCTACTTTTTTTTATTTATTTATTTTTTTTATGCCAGCATGCCATTCAGCGATGGGAATTTTATTAATCCATTAATTGCCTGCCAGGACATATTTTACAATAGCAAATAAAACTGGTTATAAAATAAAATGTACTTGTGTATTGTGCATTAGCGAATTATCAACAGCAAGCGATGCTATTAATAATGTACAAAATGTGTGCATATGAAATTTTCCATTGGGAGTCAGATTTCAGTTTTAAAATATCGACTCTTGGAGTCTGTGTAGTTTTTAATATTGACTCTGGGAGTCGATTTATTTTTTTTGACTCCCCATCCGTGATATATATATATATATATATATATATATATATATATATATATATTATATATATATATATATATATATTATATATATATATACTATACGGTATATATATATAATATATATATATAATTATATAATATATATATATAATATATATATATTATTATATATATATATATAATATATATATATATATATATATAATATAATACTACTAAGGCTTGAGTTCAATTCATAAGTTATGCTGGGTTTGAGTTGTCCAAGTCCAAATCTAAGTTTATCCAAGTTCTTGCATATCTTATTTCAGTAAAAATATAAAAAATTATATCATATTTACAATAATGAAGAATAATTAATTTTTTAAATAGCAATTAGAAATGTGAATTGTAAGGTGGTATGTAAATATGAATATTTAAGTTAAGAAAGTTAAAATTTAAAAAATATATCATTGCTGTTTTCTAGATATGGCTTAAAATTTAGCTTTTTAAATCTTTTTAATTGAATTATGAAAAATAGGTACACTAGATCAAATATTGTCTGGGCATTGTCTGAAGATGGAATTCTTTATTTTTAGCATCCAACAGACCTTACCATATCTTTTAAGAAGATAAAGGGTAAGCTAAGATCTTTATATGAGAAATACCTCACTAGATACAATGTTGTCTACCACAATACAGTTGATTTTGCTGCACTTTGGTGATTCTAAATCTTTCAGGTGGTTGTATAAAGCAATTCAGCAACCTTTATATTCATCATTGAAAGTGTCAGAAACCTGCTATAGTTGTTATATAAAAAAACCCACAAGTTTAGAAGGACGTGGGTGTGATTTGGCCAGGAAAGTGAAGGAGTGAAAACAAACACACATACAGTTTAAGTTTATTAAGAAAAATAGAAAATAAAAATGCTGCCTTCTTTATTCAGTCAATCGTCAATAAAAAATAAATTTAAAAAAAAATAAACCGATATTAAATAAATTAAAAAAAATAAACAACTAATACAATTTTACAAATACAAACAAATAAAAAAAACAGATATAAGGAACAAGAAGGTCCTTTTCTTTTTATTTCCATACAATAACAGACATAAAATAACAAATAATAATAAATAATTGCATAAACAAAAAATATAATATAAATAATAAAATATAAGTAATAGATATACCGTACCAATATAAAGTCCAATATAAGTATTAAAATACAACACTAAAAAAATCTTTACAAAAAATTCCAATTTCTCTTTATTTACAACTTCGATTTTGAGGGAGGTTTTCCTTGTTTAAGGGGTTTCCTTAATTAAATGGGGGTTCATTTCCATTTAGGGGAAGGCATTCTCGGTTCATGGGGAGGATTTTCTCAGTTCAGGGGAAGGGTTTTCTCAATTCATTGGGTTTTCTTTTCTTAAAAATGGGTTATCTCAGGGGACAATTTCAATTGCAGGGAAATCTCAGGGGACAATTTCAGAGTTTATTCGCTTCTCAAGGGACAATTCTTCCAATATCAGGGGTTATCTGATCCTCCTCTGAAATTTTATTCTCAGTCCAAAATAGAAAAAAATGAAGTAGCGTCGGGCGGGGTGACTTGGACCACTTTAGGTATAACTTCGTCTCCCGACTCTCCCCTAATGCACTTTTTGGAAATTTTTTTTTTTGTAAATCACGGCCCTATAGTCGGGCATAAGCACACAAAAAAATAATAATGTAATTCTAATAATAAAAGTTTTATTAAAGTTTGAATAACGCCGAGTCAGCCCGACCGTGGAGGGTGAAGCCGACCACCATTGAGGGGTGGACTCGGACCATCTGTTTAAATTCGTCTTTTACGTATAATTTCAATTTTATATTTTAATTTTTACTTAATATAATAATTATTTATCATATTAAAATTCGTAATAAGTAATAAAAATGTCAATAATGATAAATAAAATACGAATATAAATAAGGTGGTCCGATTCACCCCTCTCCGCCCAAAAATTTTGACACTTTTTTGAACTCGTTTTTTTTTATTAAAATTTCATTTTTTAAAAAATTTTTCACTTAATATAAGTAACTTTTTATTACATTTAAATTAATTATACGTAATAAAAATGTCAATAATAATACGTAAAATACGAAAAACAATGGTGGTCCCAGCCACCCCTCCATCAATTTTTACGGCGGGGTGAAAAGTTAATTAATAACTTGACAATAAGAATAATAATAATAATTATTGATATGTTAAGCAAAAAGCAATAATAATAATAATGTAAGTAAAAATTGATATGTTAAGCAAAAAGCAATAATAATAATAATTAAATATATACCGTATATATATTACCTTAAATGCAAGAAAAATCAATCTTAAGACTCCAATTATCCACAACAGTCCTGTCACAGTTTGTCATCCTCAGAAAAAAAAACATTTATTACAAAAAAAATATAGCTATATAATATAAACATACAAACTCGGCAATACAACAATCACTCAGTTTCAAAAAAAATGGTGAATGCCAGATGACTGTGTGGACAGGAAAGTTGGAAGCATAGGTAAGGAAAGCGGAAGGAAAGGAGGTGAGAGATGGGGTGTTTATGCCTGATGCCGTCTGGACACCCACCCTCACATTTATTCACCCTTCATTCCACAATCAACCATAATAATAACCATAATATAAACAATATGATACAAACAAAAAAAAAACTCACTACATAGCTACCTGAAATTCCCTAAAACGTACGACTGACTGACCTACTTTTACCATCAACTTCCTGACTAATACTAAATAAAATACTTACAAACTAATCAGAACACCACACTGCGGTTCAAATTTTTTCATAAAACCAAAGTGCTCTTCAGTAGACAGTAGACAGCACCTAAATGGTGCCATTCTGGTGACTTTGTGTGTGAAAGAAATCAAATGCCCAGCCAATAAAATATTCCTTGTGCTATATTTTGTTCATAGATTAGATTGTAAATTTTAAATATATTAAAGTTAAAGTATAGAAAGCTATGGTACTCTAAGAGCACTACTTAAAATATTTGCAAAATAAGAATTAGGGAACATATTAAGAATTCTATTTCACCTTTGTAAACTATTGATGTCAAGAAAAGTAGTAAACTTTTAGTTCTTGCCATAATGTTGGCCAGAGGCTGAGTAATCTGGCCTAAAATTTCTTTCTCTACTCAGCCACTTTCAAATTATTTGTTAACAAGTTTATATAATATCCCTTTTCACTATTCGTATATTTAAACATAGGAAATACTTACTCTATTAGTTTATAAGTATAGCCACTTAAATTTTGATAATTTGATTGTTGTCAGGTTATTTAAATGTTGGGATAGTAGTCAAGAAAGACTCCTCTGGCTGGAGCAAAAATTTTAGGCTGGATTATCCTGCCTCCAGCCAAATGCATGGCAATAGTTATAACATTAGGTGGTTTTATATGTAAAATTTACAAATTCGGTACCCGTATGTAAAAAAATTATTAGCTTCTAGAACATACCAGTATATATAATTGACCATTATTGATCTTGTAAAATTTGTCTTCATTCAATGTTAATGAAATTGTAAATTAGTTGAATACCCAAATAAATATTTTGTCTTCTGATAGCTTTGATGAACTGTGATGTGTGTTTCTTGTTAGATATAAGGAAGCTATATATATATATATATATATATAATTATATATATTTATAATATATTTATATATATATAATAGGTTATGATATTATATATATATATTATATATATATATATATATATATATATATATTAGTGAAATTTTAGAATGGCCTCAAATTTAGATGAAAATTTTTTGAAATCTTTTTTTGCTTTTGCATCGGAGGTGTCTGGGGGGCACATAAACTCTGAAAAAAGGTATGTTTAGTATAATTTTGTAGCCCTATTTTAATAATTATAATTTTATCAATTTTATTTTAGTGAAAATTTTTGCAATGTTCTCCATTAAAATATTTGATACCCTTGGTGACCTAAGATAGTGCTCAGTTGTGTTCACTGTGCCAATAGATGGATTTAGTGTAGTGTACTTCACATACATATGAACAGCAATGAACTTTCAATGCAGTTGGATATTTCCGGAAAAAAATTTTAAATTTTTTAAGAAAATTCTAAATTTTTATAATAGATGTTAGAATTATAATTCTTTATCAAAACATCTTTTGCAATAAATATGAACATACCTTGGGATTTTCCCAAAACCTTCAGAATATATTGGGAATGTTGTAATGATGGAAAAACAAAAATATTAGAAATAAATAAAACACTGAAAAATAGTTGCAATGTGTTGACTATTGAAAAAAAATATTTGTATGTACAGCAAAATATATATATATATATATATATATATATATATATATATATATATATATATATATAATATATATATATATATATATATATTATATATATATAAGTAACTAGCAAAAATATATATATATATCATATATATATATATATATATATATATATATATATATATATATATATATCATCACTCACCTTCTTTCCCCCAGACTGGGGGTAAGGCGCATCACATGCACTGGAAACAGAAAAGTAGTAGAACAACATAAGTCGAAAAGAAACCCAGCCTTGCTGCCCCCTTTGTACCCCCAAATTTTTATGGATTATCAAATTTAGCAGAGTTTGAGTCTGGAAAAACTAATTGAGGCCCTGGATTTGAGTCCTGGACTCAGTACATCACTACTAAGGTTGTCCAAGCATCAAAATTTTGCATACTTCACCAGAGTAAGTGCACAACACATTAAGTCATTTTTGTCCCACTGCACCTTTGTTCCACCCCAGGATACTGGAATTATTTGCCATACCGCACTGCACCTGATACAAAGGCCAACCCTAATTACTACTTATTTGATTTGCCAATGTGAAGTAGGCCTATCTTACGCTTTTTACTATTGAGATTCATTTGCTACTTATTAGCTCATCCACAAAGTTTATCCAAGTAAGGCTAAATTTTAATACAATCCTAAAAGGTGGTGGAAGTAGCTAAAAAGGTTCTAGGGTGCAAAATTTTATCCATCATGGTGCTCCCTTCCTCTTTGGGAGGAAATGATGAGCTTCGATCCTTATTCATAAGAAAACAGGGTCACAACCTCCCAAGGGCTCTGTCCCCATAAAAATTCCATTTAAGAGTGACAAATGTAATACAATGGTGCCCCTACCCTAAGTCTGAGGAAAAAATGGGAACTCTATCCTAAAAAGGTCTTAAGAAAGAAACTGCCAAGGGTGCTCTACCCCAGAAAAAAAATTAAATAAAATATGTGTGAGAACTGGAATTGGCAATTTTACTACCTCTTGGTTACTTTGTTTTCCTTATACATTTCCAATTTTCCCTCAGTCACTCTGGTATCCCCTTGGTTACTTTCAATTCCCATTGTTGCCCATTTTTTAACTAATGTAATATTTTATTTCTTTAATCTTAAAATATCATTATTTAATAAATAGTTATTAAAATAACTTCAAAAGTTAAATAAAATTTTAAATTATAGTTCAAGAGAAACAAAAGTGATCAAAATGAAGTGAATTACTTCTTTGCTTATTTTTATTATTTCTCTTGGGTGTAATGATAGGTTTGATGACATTACTCCTTCTAAAGTATGCAGTAAATATTGATAGAGATAATATGGAGTGTAAAATGATAAAATGATGGGCATAATAAAAAGGAATGTAAATATTATAAATAAGTTATACTGCTTTTTCTCCAAGCATTAGCCCTACTATTTTTCATCCTACCCCCCAAAGAGAAAAAATTAAAAGTAAATAAAAAATAATTGGTTCACCCCTTATATAAATATCTTATTTTACATCTTTTTTCAATTAATTTTAATTTCTTTTAATTTACAATTAGTTATGATCAGATAGTAATATAGGGTACTTAGATATATATAGATCAAAACTATAGCTTACAAGGCTGTTACTAAATATACAGACAGTGTTAGAAAATAAAAAGCTTCCACAGATCATATTTTACAGTAAATATAAATGTTATTAAAGATAATTATAATAATAGTTATAGTTATATATATTATTATTATTATATTTATACTAAAATTATAATGAATGATTGGAATGAGGAATATAATTAATAACTTATTCAATGAGGCATTTCAAGAATATTATATATAATAGTATTACATATTTAAAATTAATATATTTTTAGCGATATATTGCATTAAATTATAGAAGTTATCTAAATTTTACATATATATATATAATATTATATAATATATATATACTGATATATAAGATATTATGATTAGTATTATTATATAATATTTATTATATTATTAATTATTTATTGTTATGATTATAACAATTATAATAGTTATTATTAATATGATAATATTATTATAGTTTATTGAAATATATTATTATTTTTATTAAATTATTATATATTATTATTATTAATTTAATTATTAAAGTATAATTTTAATAGAATAGTTAAAGAAACTTTTGCAATAATTGCTTTGAAATCCTATTTCTGTGCTTAAAATGGAATGAGGGAAGACTAGCTCTCGCTACGACGAATAGATCCTAAACGTACTCTCGTCTCTAGTATATAAATATGAATAACTAATATAAAATCGGCTACGAGTCTAATGAGATTACTAGACTTTAATAGCCTCCTCTTCATCTCAGCGTGCTTATTTTTTATCTATATTAATATAATTAGAAATATTTATTACTATTAAATAATATGTCCGAGTTTTATTGATATGTTTATCTAAACAGTATTTTAACTTTTCTTATCATTAATTTTAATTAGTTTAGTAAATATTTTATTATAATGATCTTATACTTCTTTCTAAAATCCTTTCATACACACGTTTATGATGTTTTTAATGCCACTATATTCAATTGATTTATAATTAATTAATATTGTAGTACGATAAGATTCTCAATTATTAATATAAGGTTAAATAATTGAACCTCTAGTAGTCAATACCGTTTGTTATATTACCACGTTGAAATCTTCACTAAATTTTTGTAGGATTATGTAATTTATATATAATATATTAATTAGTTATGAAATAAAGTTATGAGTATGCTACTGTCATTTATATACAGTCGATAGCTTAATTCAATACAGTGAGTACTACGTATATAGTAATATCTGTACTAATAAGTGTATTTGAATATCATATCTCTAAATATATAGTGTTATTATAATAATTTCACGGCATTGACCAAATGAATTATGTGAGAATTTACAGTTGTGAGAAGTAGTAGTTAAACTTTTGATCATACGAATTATTACATTATATCATAATACCAAATCTGACATTATATTATACATAACTTATATATATATAAATTATATTATAATAATATATATAATATTATATATATAAAATTATTATTATGATTAATATATATAATATAATATATATGTATATTACTATTATTATAATATATATAATTATATTAATTAATATATATATAGTGACTATACTATATATATAATATATAATAATTATATATTATATAAATATTAATAATTAAATATAATATTAATAATAATAATAATTAAATATTATTATAATATTATATAGTATTATATTATGGAAGCATAAAAGTTAATAAAAATAACTAATATATAAATAATACTAAATACAATAGCATATTTATTAATAAATGAATTAATTATAAATATAATATAATTATTATATTAATTTAATATAGATTTCATTAAATATAATAATAATAAATTATAAATATATATAATAAATTAAATAATAATTAATATATTATATAATATAATATATAAATAATAATCCAATGTAATTATTTACAAGTTCATATGTATATTGAATATTAATCATATAAATTTAAGATAATAATAATAATAAAAAATATATAAATATAATTATTAAATATTAAATATATACTATAATTTTATATTAAATATATAATTGTATAATAATAGTATTATAAATTTCACGTTTGATCCTAATGATAAAAGGAATAATTATATAATTATAATAGAATGTTCAAAAATAATATAGAGTTAATTAATAATTAATTAAATAATTATAGATAATAAATAATAATAATGACACACTTTCTGAGTGGTCTTTACAATTTTTTGTGAATGAATTGTAGTAAAAATTTGTTTTTATAACTATTTATAAGGAAACTTTTAATAAAGAAAATAGATCAACTTTCTATATATATATTATTGATTGATTATAATATTTTTTGCTATATATATAATAAATCTATATTATATAACATACACTATTTTATTTATCTATTAAACGTGGATATTATCATTAATAATATTATTTATTATTAAATTAATATTAATAATATATTATAATTAATATAATATATTAAAATAATTATAAGTATAATAATAATATAATATAATAAATATAATTATAATAATTAATAATAATAATAATATAAAATATATAATATAATTATATATAATATTATAAATTATAATATATATGATATATATATATATAATAAATTAATAATATTACAAGCTCTCTCACAAATCGAGCGAACTCCTCCTAGTAACTTGAGAACCGATCAGTATCTAAGGCTTAGTTATATCTAAAAAGCGTACGAAGCTTACGCTCAGCCTATGCTGACGTATCTTTTGATATTACTTATCCAGCACTTCTGCTCTCTATCATATAGTATGATATACAAATTATTAGATGAATGTATTATACTAGAATATGTAAAATGTATTGCAAATTTTTATTTACTCTGTCACTTAACTATTAACCTTATGATTACTCTATATTCGTTTGTTCTTATTAATATTCAACTCTAAATATACAAATTTCGCGATTTCTACGTACTAATTATAATTCTCCAATTGTTTTGGGCTTCAGTTAATCCTACCTTAATAGAGGTAATCACTCACTTAATAAGTAGTTTAACTCATTCTCACAGTATTCACTATATACATTTATATAGTATAGTACTTCATTCTATCCACTAACCAATTTCATGACTTATATAGCACGTATCCATATTATTCTACCAGTATTTTTATTTGTATATACTCAGCACAAAATAATAATTACACGAACCTACTGACTTCATAACGAATTATAATATATTTAGTCATGTGATATAATGATATATTAATAATATATATATATTATATCATATTATATTCAATATATTATATAATAAATATGCATTATATATACTATATTATATATTATATATATATATATATTTATATTTATATATAGATATATAATAAAATAAAAACTTTAAAATAATATATATATATAATATATAATATAGATGAGGTATACTAATATTTATATATAGATATATATATTATATATATTAATAATTAATAATTATATATATATAATATATAATAATATATTAATATATATATATATAGTATATTATATTATAAATATATATATATTTTATAATATAAAATTAATATAATAATTATAAATATTATCATATTTATAATAATTACTATTGATATAAACGTATATATATAATATAATATATATATAATTATATTATATATATATATATTATATGTATATTACTATATATATTTACTAATATAATAATAATATATATTATTATATTATAGTATATAGATTATAGACTTTATTTCTATATTCAGTTATATAATATATATATGTATATATATTACATTAAATATAGTATATATTAATAATATTAAATTATAATATATATGATAATAAAAATACTTTAATACTAATATTTAATATATACTAATATATAAATAATATATACTATAAATATAATCAATTATTAATAATAATAATCATAATATAAAGATAATATTATATAATAACTAGATTTATATATATATATAATTAAACTATATATACTATATAAATATAATATATTTATAATATAATATACATTATATATATATATATTATATATTGAATAAATATTATTATATATATTAATATTTATATATAATAAATTATATTACTATATATACTTATATAATATATAATATATATTATATAATACTATATAAATATTAATTAATTATTATAATATATATATATAAATATATATGATTAAATATAATATAGTATATACTATTATTAATTTAATATATGTAATATATATATAATAATATTATATAGTATATACCTATATATATTATAATATATTATATTATTTGATATAGTATTATATATATAATAATTATATATATAATAGTATATATATTTAATGTATATATAATATTATAATAATATATTATAAATAATATATATAATATATATATACAATTTTAATATATATTATAATATAAGTATAGAATATATATTAGTAATATGCCTATAATTATAAATTAATTATTGATAAAATTTAATATAAAAGAAGAAAATACAATACTCCTTTAAATAAGAGGTTGTAAGTTTATATCAAATATATTAATTAATTAATTATTTTGATAATATAATATCTTTAACAACTTAATACTTATTAAAAGTAATATTGATTTTAGTCTAAACATAACATTTATTATATAGTAAATTTCACAATTAATTTTTTATAATTATAAGGCATTACTTAATCTATTAGTACAGTGCTAGTTTATTAGGTATCTATATATATCATGTTATATATATTTATATACTTATATATAATATATATATATAATATTATATATATATATAATAATATATATATAGATTAATTAAATATATAGTATATATATAAATATAATATTATATATTTAATATTAATTATAATACATATATATATAATATATATAATATAGACCTAATATATATATTATATATATATATTATATATAGTATATATATATTAAGCCATAGCTAAATCTTATGACCATATATATGTAACATATACTTATCATAAGGGAGCGCGAGCAAGTTGACATCATATGCATAGTACTATATAATATAATAACTCTGCTTATATCTTGACGATCATAGATTAAGAAAGTTTTATTATATTATATAATAATAATTATTATTAATTAAATAATATAATAATAATAATATTAATATATCATAATACTTATTAATATTATATATATAATAATAATATTAAAGAATAATAATTAAAATAAAATAATTATAATAATAATAATAATAATTATATAAATAATATTACATATAATAATTATAATAATACATAGGCATTTGAATATAATAATAATTAAATAATACAAATTATATAAATAAATAAACTAATTAGTAAGCTAATTTATACTAATCCGGCGTGAGGGACTCAATAATAATTTAAGCTATTCTGACAATATGTATAAACCTGTGTGAGTAAATAGCTATTTTATAGATTCATTAATTAACGAAATCAAGAAAAAGAGATACTAATACATTCTTTGAAATTTATTAAATATTATAAATAAATTAAATAATACAAAAAAAATAAATTAATGTATATATATAAATCATGTAGCTGATTTAGAAATAGATATTTTTATTTTTAAGGCATAAAATTTATAGTATTATTAGTGAAGATGTTAATAATTAAAAATTTTTTTATTATCTAGTTACTAATATTTGATGCATTTAGTATACGTTAACTTGTTACTATTTATATGTAACTGTAGTAGTTTTAGAGCTCAATGACACTTTTTTTTTATTATAATTAAAAGAAATACTAGTACTAGCGTAGTAAGTATCCTCAGTCACCTCACACATGCATGATACCGCCCGCGGGCTGTATACTATGAGCAACAATCACGTGTACTACAAATTAATATATATAAAATATTTCTCATTTTGTTTACGTACCTATAAAATAGTAATAAGTGAACTACGGCGATAAATTATCTTTAGTGTCATATAGTATATAATGTTAGTAATAAGGATTAGCCAAACCAAATTCCGATGACTAATTTTTTTATATTGTCTCAAACGAAGACTTATAACGCAATAATATATTAAATAATTAGAATAATAATATTATAAATATAATAGTTAATAATAAATTATATATATATTTAAAAATAATATATATAAATGTAATAAGATTATAATAATAATAATAATCACTTGAGCGCGAGTTAAATTCTGTATAAGCATTAATTTCATTCAAGATCACAATTATTTTTAATAATATTAATTTTATAATTAATTAATATATTAAATTATGACGTAAATATATTTTTGAATATTTTTAATTAGTGGTTTAAGCTTCGATGTAATACTATTACAATATTTTATATTATCCTCAGATTGCTTGAGGTTAATGCGGAACTAAGAGTAATATTAGTTTATTATAGTATAATGAATAACCCTCAGTCTAGATGAACTATGTTTATAGTTTTCTATATACAATTTAATATAATGTATGATATTAAATAATAAATTAATCATATTTAGACTAAATAATAACTCACATCGTTTGCAATTAATATGATATGTTACATCTCATTTTATGTGAGTATAGATTTAGTATACGTACTCACATAGGATGGATAGCATCACTGTATACTTAAAACTATATTTGATCACTATAAGTAGAATTAATGATATCTCTGAATTTAATATATATGCAATATGACAATATATATATAGTAGTCTCAATAAATATTAGAATACTATTAATACATTATTATCCTGTGATATATATATACTATAAATAATATTTATAGTGGCTTAATCCCTATATATTTATATATTTATTTTATACCTTATAAAATTTAAATATTAATATAATTAACATATAACTTATTAAACACATATTTCTTAATTAATATTCAGTGTTCCCTATAGATCTTGACTCATACTTATACAATTTACACTCTATATTTAATATTATATATATTAGTAATCATCTATAGTATATTATAGTCTGACTTTAATTAATATATAATATAATTATATACTATTACTAAATATATATTAGGACATATTAATTATATATATTTAATATATTATTATATATTATATATTAATATTATATATTAATATATATATTAATATATATTATATATATATATATTAATCTATACATAATATAGATAATTATATATATATTAATATTATATACATTTAAACATTAGTATTGCATATGATAAAGTGATAATGCTAAGCTCCAATGACTAACAGCTCTACTCTTAACGAGCATATAACTGTACAATGATATTAGCCAAATTTCTTTAAATATTTTTATATTTAGAGATATACTCATATATATATATTAATTTAAATCCAATTTATCTATATTGTAAATAACAATTAGCTAGCTATGCATGTTGCTATACTATCATAATGAGATAGTGGACATATATAATCTAACGTGATATCTGAGCGTAATGCGATGAAAAAACTCAGTATTTATGTGTTAGAATATATATCATTTAATCTAAATTTACTTTACTCAATATAATGTGAAAACATGCAGACCTCTGTATACGAGGTTTCCTCAGTTGATTTAATAGAGTATTATAATCATACTATGTGTTGTTAAATGGATAGTTTAGTATATAGTATGTATTCAATATTAAACTTCAAATATACAGATCACATCAATATTATACTTATATATAATATATAGATATAATATTAATAGCTATTGATATAATATTATTAATTAACCATAATATAAATATCATAATAACTTACTATTACTATAATAAAATCTAATACATAACAACTAGATATACAAATGATAACTCACGATTTACGTAAATAATAATCATTATAGATAAAACCATTTAATTAGTAACTAATATAAACTACCCCTCAGACAGCGTAATATAATATGTAAGTAAATCTATATAATATATTTATATTATATATACTATCACTAATATTGATAAAAACTAATCCCCGTTTACAAGTAATTTTTCCCTCTGCTGGATATTGAACCATAGGAGCTTACTAATTAAGCAAACATGAAAGAATACCCACGAATGTGTCGATAGACAACAACAACAACAAAATAGATAGAATTAATAAGACAATGAGCGCCTCAAAATTAGATATAGAAAAATGTACCTGTTAAACAGTGACAAAAATCATAAGTCACCACCAATACCAGGAAACAACGTCGCGACTTATAATTCTCCAAAGATCACACCAGCTCATAAGGACGCGGTATAATAGCGGTCCAAACAGAAGCAACCGAACAGAGTAAGTAAATACAATTTACATTTATTTAACTGATGCACTAGATTAAAAAAATAAAATAATTTTTATTAATTATTGTAATTGATTCCTTGAACCGTGTGAAAATTTTTTTAATACATTTGTTTGATCATCCCACAAAAGAGTTAGAAAAAATTGATTTATCTATATATAGAAATTGTACAGATGTATGACTAATGAATAAAGTTATTAAAGAATAAAAAAACATAAATAGAACGATAGATTCCCCTAAAGTATAATATTATCCGCTCATTGCTATGAGGATTGACCTGGGCTCTAGCAGCTCACTGTGAAAAGCGTATGTGTTATATTTGACACACACCGGCCTAACGATGGACTAATAAGAATTAAGTGCGCTTATAGAGTAAATTTCCATGTTAAGCTGTAATTAATTATAATCAACCGACCATAACAGTAAACATATACGGCTAGCTCAGCTGATCATTTCCCATATCCACATCGGTGAAAATAAACTAATGACACAACAACACACACATCACCAGGGCATCAAACCGAGAGCCTGCACGGGAGAGACCGAACATACTTATTAAGAACGGGATTCACACTCATCTCGGTGAAGTGTAGTGTTTCCACTAAACCCACCTCGAACTCTTTCTGCGTGCATTCTTTCTGTGCGGACACCTCACCGAGTGTGATATTCGGTCCATTGATAGAGTATCCCATCCGAAGCCCTCTTAACTCACAATCTCTCGGGCTGTAGGTGGGGACTTGCACTAGCGCTCTAGCGAGCCACCTGCGATAAGCTCTCACCGGATGCTCGCTCTGACCAATTCTATCTCTCCACTTATGGTATTCTTATATATGTAATATCGCTTGTATGTAAATATTTGTAAGTTTGATATTTATTATTATCACCCTAATTTTACAAAGACTATCTATGCAAGCTCGATCTCCGCGCATACTTTCACAGATACTCTACACTCGGGTTTTTCGTGAGGTCTCTATAGATCTAGACTGGGAGGATTCATCAACGCATACAGAAGAATGAGAGTAATACGCTTCATCTGCTAGTGCTCCTATTGTTGTTTACAATTCTTTGACAGAGACGAAAGACTTATATACTCTTCCTGAATTGGCGTGTTTAGTTTATATTTCGGGTCTCCTATGAGCCTTAATACAGCATCTACTTTTCAAGGTGAGGGGTTGATAGAATTTTATTGAGCAGTACAAGATATCTTTAATACCACAATTTTAGTTTTTTAAATCTATATTACATAAATATTCCCCATACTGTTGGTCTCAGATACTCGTTTGCACTGTGCCATGTTCCCTACCAGCTAACATGCTCGTTTACTCCCGCTACGGCCCGAGGTGTGGACGGGATTCAAGAGTGCCAGCACGTTTGATTGTCCTAGAGTGAAAAAAAGTAAAGAAAGATTTAGCCTCTCAAACATACAAGCATGACACTCCTTGCTCCGCGCTCTGTCTTTTAGTCCATCGTGGCGGTGGGTCGCAAAACATCAACGCACTAAAAGTTCAGGCGTGCTAGCGCCCCCTAGGTATTCAATGCCCAGAAGCAGGGAAAATTACTTAAGGGGTTATTATTTTAATCCAAATACCTAGTCACACTTTCTAGACTAGGTAGAGGTCTATAATATGGATATACACAGAAGGTACATGAGCCAGTTATCTTATCAATACTATAATTTCCCCTGGATTTATATAAGTTATTTCCCACTCGTGGTGCGGTGCTCTGTCTTGACCTACGGCCTCAGTAGGTGTGGACGGAGAGCGCGCCTTATTAAGCATATATTATAGATTTCTGTTTGGTGGGTGACTATATTCAGCATTACAGGTAAACTAATTTCTGCCGCTCATACTTATTTTGATTCCATCGTGGTCGGTTGTGGTCAACTCATACTACTTTTATCATCTGCTAGAGCCCAGGTTCTATAAATCCCATAAGCAGAGGTGAAGGATTTCCGCAAGTGTGATTATATTATGTATCAAATATACCTATACTCACACTGCGGTGACGGTGTAAGATCGATATAGAGCAGTATTAGTACTTATTACGTAATAATAATATTTTATATATATATATATTAAATTATATAATATATATACAATATATATATATACTATATAATATATATATATATATTATATATATATTTATATATATATAATATATATATTAATATTTATATTCTATTAATATATATATATATTATATATAATAATCTAATATAGTTAATATATTATATAATTTTATATATAAATTTAAAATATTAATAGTATCTAATATAATTAATAGTATATATAATAGATCTTTTTTATTAATACTAAATTCATGTTTTTTTTTTTTGTTTTTGGTATTATATTTTTTGCTATAATAATTATTAGATTGCTACGTTATACTAGGTATAACTACAACAATGTAAATTTACAGTAGTATAACTGAGACATTATAAATATTATAATAAATATATTATAGGACCAGTTACGTTTTTACGGATCCTAACTTTTAAAAAAATATATACTTTTTTTTTCTTATTAACTCTATAAGGATATTACCATAAGAGTTAACCTCAGCTCAAAGATTATGGCAGTGAGTCGGAGCTCTACGCTTCCGGTATAGTAGGAACGACAGTGATAGGTAATTCCTCCTCCCCCTTCGAGGGAGGAGTCTCCGAACCCTCACGCACTTTGATATTGTAGTGAGTAATTATGTCGCGGGTTCCTTACCGTACTCCTCCCTTTAAGGTGACTTATGGAGATACGTCTACCCTACCTCTCTGCCCTAGTATAGCTCGACTTCACTACTCTAAAAATATAATAAAATAGAATTTAATTTTATTTTTAATATTTTTTTATATTTATTTATTTATACATATTTGTAATTAGCTTTTCGCTAGATTCCAATAATATGTATATGTGTTTTTCTGTTAGTAGTCTTATCTTTTGAAGATTATTTATAATATTATGAAAAAATATAATATAAATTTGTTATATTTATACCTTATTTTTTGTTATATATGACTATTTATACGCTGATCCAATAATATTAATTGGTATTTCTGTTAGTCCGTACTTTTCGATAATTATATTTCATTATTTTAAATAATCAAATATTATTATTAACAAAGAATATGGTTTTATTTAAAAAATTATATATTTAATATAAAATATTCTAGCGATTTAAAACAAACTTATATTTATAAATTCAGTATATATATTTAGTTGTAGCCTTATAGTAGAGCATTATATTAAATAAAATAAATAAAAATAAAAATAATATCAAAATATATATGTACCTATTTGGCTCTAATACATCAATAAATAGGTATTACCTATATTATATATATATATATATATATATATATTATATAATTACTATATATATAATATCTATATATAAATAAAGTATAATATATTAATAATAATATTAATTGTATTAAGTATATATATATCTATATATATATAATAATAATATTATATATAAATATATACTATATAGATATATATTATATAATATATATATATATATATAATTATATATATATATTATATATAATATATACTCCAGTAATTAATAATGATATAAGCTATATTATAGTTAGTGAAAGGCTGGCTTTTCTATTTTCAGACTTGCCTACATAATTAATATATTAGCTGACTAGTCGTCGATAAGTATTTTGATATCGTCAATAAATAAACAGCTGGAGAATAAGAGAAAAGAAGATTGATGTAAGATTCTATGGAGCAGATAACAGTATACCTCTGAGAGTAATCCCCTAATATAAATTTGGAGAGAAAAAGGTTCACTGCGAGAATTGTACGGAGAGAATAGAATTAAGACAGTATCTCTTGTGGATAGAGCGCATTTTAAAATAGTGTCAAGACCAATGATATTTAATTATTATAATGTGAGATTCACATCACTCAAAATTCACTCATCTTCATAGGAAATAAAATTTCTTTATATCTCGGAATCTCTATCGATCAATAACTTGAAATAATTCTGCTTACGCACCTGGCCTATGGTCCTGACAGAGCTATTCTTAGGCTATACCATTTGTTAAATGAGACGTAACTTTAAAATAAAACTGAGATAAGAATAATAATAATAATAATGTTAATAATAATAATAATATAATAATACATAATAATTAATAATAATATAATAATAGCACAATAAAATTATATAATAATACTATATAAACTTTATTATCACTAAATAATAAATAATATGATAAGATTATATATGTAAAATATATAAATATAATGAGTCTTTAATAATGAAATAGTAATGATAGTAAGAGAGTGAATAATAAAATAAATAGTATAATAATATACATTACAATGATCATATTAATAACTAAATAATAATGAATAAATAGTAAATATCTCACAATAAATTTAGTGGAATTAATCAAAAGAAATGAAGCACGAATACTATAAGTAGATATCTATGTACTACTATTTAATAGATAGAGAGGAGTAAATAAATAAGTTTTCATCACACGACGCTCAAGATAATTAGATGTTACATAAATATATATATAGTCAAACTAATATATTAAATAATTCGGGATGAATCGAGAGTGACGGTAATCCACTCGATATCAATGAATCAAGTTAAATAATACATAATTAGATTATTATATTTAGTAATTATGCTTAACGTCAACAATTAATTTAATATACATAACGAGAGAAGGGGAAAACAAGTTATTGAAAAACAGATTTAAGCATATTAATTTCTAATTATACCGCGCAGCGTTGATCTATATTAATAGTTATAGTAAATAAATAAATAAAATAATAATAAGACTAAGTCATATAATAAATGCAAACAGCGTCATTACTCTCTGACTTATGTTGCGATAAATTTATATCCGTTTGAATTAGCGGTATAAAAATGCGAGATATAGAAGTGAAATAGTTTTTAGGTAGTCATGAATGTATATGACGTCATGATTATATGAAAAATTGGTTAACATTACAAAAATAAAATATAATTGTCAATAAAAATAAATATAACATTTTATGAAATATTAACCAACTAGTATACTTTATTATGATGATGCTTGTCAATTTTGAGATTTTCTAAATAATGTCGCACATACGAAAGAACGATAGTTGGAGCAACTCAAATATTGATCTCAAAAATCGATAGGAAACCGAATTATATACTATGATCTATACACCTAATTCACATATAAAACCATCTCGACCAGTATAAATAATTTTGTACAAACATCAATCATCTCTAATAATCCTGTTAATGTTACTTCACCAATTTCTGCACAACCTATAAATTATAAACTTTTAATTTTTAATTCTTTTCTCTCTAACAGGTTCATCCCTACACAAGAGTATCTTCTGAGCATTTTATCGAGGATGATGTAGAGGGCTTTGCATTTCTAATTACGCTAACTATTCCAATAATTGATCAAACGATAGGGTTACTCGCGCTAACTCTGCATTTGTTCCTGACCTTACTATAAATCTTTTCTCCTCTTGCCAAACATCGTATATAGCTTCTGTAAACTTGCCTTATCTCCTCTTATTCATACTGAGGGAATCGCTACTCTCCAAACTAAACAGGCCCAATCTCCTCTCCGGCCTACTACACTTTCACTCAATAACTCAACATCCTCTGGCAGTCGATTACTTGTGACTCTTTGCTCCTCCTTCTTTCCTCTCAGGCTGTCCTTGTTCTGTGCCAGATGATTACATTTAATATGAGTTGGGCAGGTCCTACTTACTTACGTGCTCATAGTAGTTTCTTCTACGAAGAGTACAGTCAGCTTCAATAACATGGTTAGTATCTCTCGCGCGCGAGTGAGAGAGTAGGTTATGGAGCAGTATGCATGGAGCGATAGTGGCGTAATGTGTCTTCCTCCCCCTCTCGCTTACTCAACTTCGATCTGCTTCTATTGTGGTCATGTAGATGACACTAAGTGACAGCCGACTCTCTCTCGCATTGCTGAGTGACAATACTCTATTCCTAGTCTCTCTTATATAGCATCCCAAAAAAGTACTCTAATGTAACATCTTTCTGACTCTCTCGTAAAGCTATCTCCCCTTTCTCTTTTATAGCTATTCTGATTTTGATCTTCGGGTCTACAGATCTTCTCAACAGAAACCTTCCTCCAAATCTCGCATACTTCTTAACGCTACCCCTCTGAGCCTAAATTCGTTCTTCTTCTCGCTGTATCCCCGATTCGTCGCATGAATTGCCTCCTCTCGCCGACCGAGCTTTGCCGAACGAGTGTTCCTTCTATATGGTGACAATGCGTCCCTTTATCATTTATAGACTTAATTTATTTCCGGCTTTAGGTGCACGTAAGCAGGTCGTGCCTATTAGAGAACCCGTTGAGAAATGCCGCAAGACACGCTAGACACATACCAGGCAGTTGACCGGTTATCGTCCAACTTCCGAGTATCTAGATCTATCCTAAAGCTTCTCGCTCCGCTTCTGGAGTATCTCACCTTCCTTCTCTGCTTACTTTATTCCAGCTTCTTTTCAAGTCGCTCAATATTTAGCTTAGTTGTGGTATATGGAGCGAAATTTACTATCTTACTGTTTATCTGATCTCTCGATGATAGGGGATAGTCTTCTCTAGGTCTTCTGTATAGTCCTTCGCCTGTCATTCTGATCACTATCCTATTTAGCTCGTCGATATCTCTGAATATGTTATGTCTTCCTCATCTCTTTCTGCAGTGCTATTATTAGTCTACAGAAACTCTGTCATCTCGTCAAGTATACGTCTCTATCTATATGTCTATCTCTCTAGATCTCTCGATTATCTGAGCTTAAGTTACACGCTAATCACAAATATACTCTTTGAATACGTACTCTCGTTTGAGTATACTATTATGTACTGTACTATCAGTTAGATGACCAGATAGACCTCTATAGTGAGATAAATAGTTAATCATTGAGGTCTTGTGAAGAAGTAGAGATTTCGCGTATGCTCATGTTAGTTGGGGGTACTATGTACTGATGCTCGACTCGCGTTACTGTCTATTTTCTCATATACATGTACATTATATATGACTCTGCAGAGTTATTGAATACTGCTCGTTTTAGAGCTGCTCAACTTTCTACTTGTCTCCAAATTCTTCTCTTCGCTACTCTTATGCTCTTTTCTTTTTTCATGCGTTTCTTACTGATACTTTTGGTAGTGAGCTCTTATCTCATATTAGTGATCGTGTGTTGCTCTCGATTTGCCTCGATTGTTCATAACTCATGTAAGAATATTTTTGCGTCTCTAGCATCCATGCTCTATGATGAAGAGATCTATCTCTCTCATATAGAAGTAAGTTCTCTCTCTCTTTCCTGTCATAAAGAATTAAGCTGTCTTGAGTACTATCGCTTTCTTATGTTAGTATAGTCTGATGTGAGCATAGCTACGTATTTTCTAGCTTTTGTATTACTCTCGATCGTCATTCTTCTATCTGTACACTCCCAGCTGTTCTCTTCTCATCATTGTATGGATATTATCATACATTGTCTCTCGGTCTGTTGGAGTGCTCTGTACGTCTCTTCTATCGTTATTCTTTGTTTATATGTTCAGGTGTTTCATGTAGATAGTATACTGTAATTGACTTTAATGATCATATTGGTGGTCATCTCGTTGTGATAGTAGCTCTAATGTATAGCGATTATATCAGTTCATGGATGCTATCTTCTTTTGGTTAGCGTGTACTGATATTATAGTTGCTCTTTGTATAGTAGGTGGTGTAATTTATCTATTATTTCTTTATTATAAGAGTATACTCTACCTATTATGTAGTAGTGACTATAATGCTCTGCTCTGTATAGATATCAGTCTGTGTCTGACGAGTGATAATTAGAAGTACATATTACATATTGTGACTTATCACTACAATCGTGCCTATCTGTGATCTTTCAGTTCTGTGTAAGACTCTCTGATGTTATAGTTTCTCTGAAGTTGCGTATCACTCGAATATTTATGCGATTGTTACGTATAGATGTCGTCGACTATATCTGTTAGTGTATATATCTCGTATTCCTAGTGTTGATTACTCCAGTTATATGATCTCGCTGTCACTTCTAGTTGTCGATTCCTATCGATCTCTCTGAGACTCTTTTATGGTGGACTCTCGTGTTCTCTGCATCTCTGATATACTCTTACGGTATTTACTATACTGATATTGATAATATTCTCGCTAGGTCATCTAGTTATCAGATATGATGTATTCATGTGTAATTTACTCTATGTGATCACTGTATGAGTTTGCTTACCTAGATATATAAGTCATATAGTGATGCTCAGGGTTTACACGTGATAGATTAGGGTCTGAATATAGTCGATAGTCGTAGTATTGTTAGTTAGTGTTCAGTAAGTGGCTGACTTAATTTGTCTTTAGTTGTGGAGTTATTTTATATGAGATTAATATATATACTAATGTAGTCTGAGTAGTTCATTAGATAGTGACTAGATAGATTTAGTTTAGGTGTATATAATGATCTATAATTAGTCTAAGAGAGCGTAGCTCTGTAGGTTCTTTATAGCGTATGCTCGACTTCTTAATGCTAAGTGCTGCCCTCTACTGATGTGCACTTAGTGTATTGATGCTAACCTTATTCCTATGACGGATGTATCTATGCGTCGTATATCTTATCGCTATTCATACTAGTTACATGTATGCTATTCTCTTCGATCTAGATACTGCTGCGCCTTATAGTGCGTATGATAGTTCTCAGTATGATAAAATAACTTACTCGTATCCCTATTGTATAAGGCGTGATTTTGTATAAGTGGGTAGTACATAACTATATGTATGTGCTATACTGTGTATTATAAAGACGTAGGTATGTCGATCTCTATATCAGTGTTTATCAATTAGTAGCTCTGTCGTTTATGATTACGATACTGCTCCGTCGTATCTCGCGTGTGATTGTTGTTTAATTAGCTCGTACTTTGCTGATGTGTTGTTATAATCGTCATGAGTAGACATTTATTAGATATATCGATCATATATGTGAGATCTGTCATATTAGTATATATGATGCTACATATAATTGCGTATTGTCTAAGTAACTATTTTCAAATGATCATTGTGTGCTTTCTTTTTGTTTTGTGTGGATGTGAATCCTATATAATTAAGTTTAATATGAACCCAATGCAGACTATTATAGATGCGTAAGATAACTATTCAGTTCTATGCTCTATATAGTACTTATGTCAATTCTTATTCGATCATTGCGCACGATATTCTTATTACTACTTCGTTCTACAGTAGGTATGAAATCTACATGATCACCATACCAGTCTGGGTAAGAATAAGGAATTCTAATTATATAATAGTATATATAATATATATATTAATCATAGTTATATATTATATAGATAATACGTAATTGATAATACCATTATAAGAGTATATATAAATATAGTTAATATACAATTTATAATATATATAATTGAGAGAGAGACGACAGACAGTAAAAGACAGAAAATATAGATAATAATAAGATTATTAATATATTGATATATATATCTATATTATATATATTAGATATATAGGATAATAATAGATTCTATATAATATATTATAAGTATAGAGAAGAAAATTATACGTATAAATGTAGTTTCTTCTGTGTTAAGGATCAAAGAATCCATGTGTTAGCTCCAACTGTTGTCTTCGTGTCTGAGATTAGCAAGACGTATAAGAGTACTATAAATAATATAGTAATTCGTATAATAATAAATACGATATAGTATGTTAATATAATAGATATAATATAATATATATTATACATATATGGATATTATAATAATATTATAGTATATATTGAATAGATTGGTAATAGATATGAGATAGAAAGTGAGAGTGATAGGGTGAATACAGTATAGATAGTTTAGAACGACGCGTATCTAGAATATGAGATGTGACACTAGTGTCTTGAAGCGAGGCATATATACATATTTATTGCATCTACCGTACTGGAGTGCAGGAGTGTCACTGGGTGACGTAGTTAAATGGGATGCTTAGCTGCAGCGGTGGCTCTGGAACGTCCTAATATGATCTTAAGTAGGCGTCTGCCGCCAGTTTGAAATAATTTCTCTATGAGTGATACTTACCCATAACTTAGTTGTTATCCTCTCGAGCTACAATTTATATAATAGTGAAGTATTATTTTCACTTTCGCTTGTTGTTTTAGAGTCTCTCTCGCGTATAACGTATTATACATTGCTCGTATATGAACTGGTGATAGACGCTGATGTAGTCTGCATAATATATGCGAGTATATATTATACTCTTGCTTGTTAGGATGTTAGCCCTATATTCCTATTATAGTATAGATTATTCAGTTATAGAACTATTAGTATTTATCTAATACACTAAAATATACTGAAAACAAAATTATGCAAAACAGCATAGTATACATTCATTAGGACAGTATTCCGTTCTTGCATCTGGTGGCGATTTTAGTCTAGGCGTCGGTACACACATACAATCACACGCGCAAACGCACATATCTATATAGATTGTGAATAATAAAGATCAGTGGCCTTTAAAGTATGGCTTTTGATTTTACATAGTTCGTGCTGTGCTTTGTGTAAAAGTAAAAAATAGTTTTATATGAGTTCGATTTTCTCTTACCTTTTTTACTTATATTTTATATTATTTTTAATAACACAAAATAATTATTTACAAAAGTATGGGATTGTTTGGGGATGTATCTTTAAAAGGTTCAAATGGATTGTGTAATTTTAATAGGTAAAGATGTTTTATATAGGCGATTTAAACTTATAGAGTTTATCTTCTTAAGATTAGATAAATTTTTATTCAGAAAATCGTTAGAAGTAACGGCAAATATATCATAAATATATACTATATATATAATAGATAAATAATTAATATATATTAATATAATATAATATATATATATGATTATATATAATATCCTAATATATTAATATATCTATAGGGCCTCTTATACATTTAGATACTAAATATAATTATATATATATTATATAGATATTCAATATACATAATTTATATGTTACGTATATAAGTATATAATATATAACGATATATATATTAAATAGTATTCTATTATCGTTATATACAATTCAAATGATCTTGATATTCTACAAATGAGATCATATATCTTATGACTCTACGTATTAACGATACAAAGATGTGAATAAAAATAAAAACTTTAAGGTTTTAAATTTAATTAAGAAATAGATCTATGAAAAGAATATCATTAAAAAATAATTTATAATCGCATATCCAGTTGAAGAAAAATAAATTACTAAGGACATCATACAAAGAGAGAGATGAGGAGAGAGAGAGAGTAATACTAGATAAAGAATAAAGAACTAAAGTAATTAGAAGGAGAGAAAACTAACTTGAGAGAAGAAGATAGATTAGAGAGACGAAGACAGAGAGTTAGTAGGAGATAGATCTAGATATATATATGTAGAAATAGGCTTTACAAGAATTGATCCCCATTATTAATAGGTAGGTCTATACATAATACAACTACAATATGACTCAATATTAAAATCTCACAACCTCTAAATATTTTCCAGTAAAGAGGTAAATAGGATTCAAAAACACAAATTGTCAGATAAAATATTGCATTGGATTATACTAATTTCTTCATCGTAATTTAATTGCCATATATAGTGATTTACAGACTGAGCCTTAATATTCTAAAAAATATTGATTTGTCATATGAACTGTATTGTTAAGATCGTTAATTGTCTCACATTTAAAGAATACTCATATAGAGAAAAAGAGTAACCCCATCGTTATTAAAGAAAAGTTTCTTAAATTTAGATAATAGGTATAATGTATAACATTGATAAAAAAGATTTGTTAGTAATAAAAATGAATATAACATGTATCATAATTATATACTATTACATTATCAGTACATTCATGTGTTCAAATAGATAGTCATATGTTTAACTATAACATCTCAACTCTCTCACTAATATGCAAGTTCTTATTTTTATATAGTTAGTTGTGTGATTATTATTTCGTAATATCTAAACATATTCTTATTAATATAAATATGTGATCATTATAAAGCGAAACCAAATTAAAAATACCCGTTTTAATATCCATTTTATGAACCACCTATCGGGTAATGAGAGCAATACTGTCTGGCGGTTGTTGTATAGTGCAGTAGTTTATCATTTTTCGGAATCTTCAGGATTTAAATAGGCTTCCAAAATGGCAGAATTGAATTTAAACTATAGATTCAATAAATACTTTCGATAAATAGTATATAAATGATTTGTAGTACTGAAATACTATAGATATAATATATTTATATAATATTTGAATATAATATATATAGTATAATAGATCAATTATAATAATTGAAAGTAAAAATAGATTTACACATTAAACATAAAATATGAAGCTTTGCCCTAATATTAACAGATACTTTATTAATAATACTATAATATATACTATATTAATATATATATATAAGTTATATAGATCTATATATAAAAATAAACTACGAGAAGAATATATATTATAGAATATAGCCTCATATAATACTTAGAATAGATTTATTTTTCCGTAATATTTGCCTAACATAATATTATATATATTCATAGGTATGAATTAAGAGAGATATTGCTTATAGGATTGATTACTATACGATATGAATAGTATAATAAGTATAATATCATTATTAATGAATATGAGTACATACATATATATATAGATTATTAAGTTTATTATTGTTTTATAAGTTAAAAAATAGAAAATAATATGTTTTTCAGAAATACTTGAAAAAGATTTCAAGATAGATTTCAAAACATTAATTTTATCTTAAACATTAGAACCAAAGCATTGAAAGTAATCAGAGCATAAAAAGACAGATTGCAGAAAATTAATTTAAAAACTGCTTAGATGACATCTTTCTTAACATATGAAAATTATTATTCAATGAAATTCAATGTATATATACTATTATAATATTATATACTATAGTTATTATTATAGATTATAAATTAAAATTTTATAATTCGATATTAATATCAATATTATATATATATATATAATAATAGTGATTTAATTATTATATATATATATATAAATAATGAGTATATTATTATATATATACTATTATATATATATATATTATAGTTCTTATTATATCTTAAAAAATTGTAATGTTGAGCTATTTTTACATAATTAAAATAACATTTGTTGTATCTATAGTATATTGAATAATCGATCAGTCTACGAAGATAATACTATCTATAATAAATATGAACATTCATGTTAATTCAGTTTCAAATAATAATATTGGCTCTTAGGTAATTTAATTCTCTTCAAGAATGAAATAATAATTCCTTTTTTAAAATTTCTTAAGAATTAATTGAAAAAATAATATAAAATGAGGTCTTTTATGATTAAGAATATCTATTTTTTTTTTTTTTATTATTGTGCTATTAGAATAAGTAGTCTAATTATAATAACATAAGTATATATCAAGAAGACCTGAACCATTAAGAGGAATGTATAACCAATTAATTAAAGAAATACATATGTGTAAGGAAAGATTAGAATTTTAGTTATAGTAAAGTATAGGATCACTCGCATATGAAGGAAAATATATTCCTTCCAAGAAATGCGTTTCTTTTTACATTTACTAAATTATTTTAATTGAGAAATTCCAGTAAAATGTGATCTTGAATTGTAATATGAATAATAATAAGTTACTACCACTACTACAAATTATTCTCTAGAAAAATCAAAACTATCATTCTAATGCTATAATATACAACTCTATAGATAAATATAGTCTAATGTACTAATAACTCGATAATTTTCTTATTAATACGTTTGAACAAAGCGCCTATAATCATTTATAGGAACTAGATTTATAGACACTGAAACTTTTGTAAAAAAGGAATGAATATATAACGGTATGAGTACGTATACTAATATTAGATTATAATATAATATAGATGGCTTAATATATATATATATCAGTTATATATTAGTATTCAGGTGGAGGTGAGGTGTAGATAGGTAGTAGTATGATAGTATTATACTATAATACCAGAAGATATAATATATTATATATAAACTCAAATAAGAAAATAACCCCCCTACCTAACTAGTTGTATTAACGCCAGATACTACGAATAACAGCTTATTATGATATAGTGTAATCAAGGATGTAACCTATAAGCTACACTGAGTAGATTATATATAATAAGAACGTTACGTGGATCAATTAATTTTAGTAATATATTGAACGATGAATATGCTTACAATATAATTACCGTATATAATATACACGCTAGACTAGTATTATATATATAAAATATATTATCATATATATATAGTATATATATATATAATATAGTAATAAGTCTATATATACTAGTATGATATATAGATGTTATATATATATTATATATATATTGTAAATAGATATAATATTATATTAATACTAATATAATATAATTAATAAGATAATTGATAACTTTGATAATATAGTTAATATTATATATTATAAAGATATACCGTATATATAGATATATTAGAGTAATATACGTAGTTTAAGAGAGTTATGAGTGGATGAAGTAATACAGTATTAGATAAATATATAGTACTATATATTAATATATAATAGTATATTAATTAACTAGAATAGATTACTACTACCTAATGAAGTATATGTAATATAATTAATCATCCTAAAACAACGCAATCAAAGATATTTTGTTGGTTTTGTGAATATTATGATATTAATATAATTATATTATAGGTATTATATATTATCTATATAATATATATTCCACAACCTCTGAGATAAGTGAAATAACGTAATTATTAATACTATATATATATATATATTATGATAGTTAGTAATATAAATATTAATAAGATTAAATATAATAATATATAGTATTATTTATATATATTTAAACTATCTATATATATAAAATAGAATTACACTTACTACCTATATAGAGTAATATATTAATATATAATAATACTATTATCAAAACATTATTATATATTAATATATATAATATATTATATCTATTATATTATATATTATTATAAATAATAGTATATATTTATATATAAGTACATATCTATAGTAATACGAATGAGTGTGTATAGTAGAGGTTACTCGATATAAGTATTAATATAGATAACTATATGCTTATATACGAGATATATATATACTCCTAAATAGATATAGTATACTATCAGTATATAATAATGCTATATGATATTAGTATACTAATACTATATAAGTATAAGTATCTATATTACTATTAGACGATATATAATAAATAGTATAATGCATTGATAATATCACTGTAAGAGTCCAGATAATGAGATTTAAATGTACCGAAGATTTTTTATCCATTCTTTTAAAGGATCGTACGTTTTCCTCGCGCAGGAACAGATGTGACGTTTCGGAATTCACTTGGTCAGGATACCTGGAAAGTGAAAACAAGAAAACTCATAGGTCAATAGTGAGTGATTTCGATATGATTACCCTCGAATTCTATAGAGTTTAGAGAACATAATTACGAATATGGAATACAATTCCTCAAATACCCAACACTCATCCATTAAAATCCATCAGAAACAGAATGAAATACTCGATATATCTAACAAAAAATAATTTGTTTATTTCTTTCATACAAGCTTCTATAGCAAAGAGAATAGGTATCTGCCCAGTTTATGCGAATTCAATAACCACGGATCCACATTAAACTAGACCCAAGAAGTAAGGCTTTCTAATCACAAGCCGATTAAATAATCTGCTCACTTTCATAACTCCACTTGGTTAAGGAAGCATATCATTTGAATAGTACTATCTATAATATTGACCCGATGATCAGGACTATATGCTATTAGGTTAGAGATGTAAATAATGAATTAAATTATTCCATTCTTTAAATACCTATTTCTATACTAAGGGTGGTTGCAAATTTAAAATCATATTATTAAAATAACGTAATATATAATATAATATACTATATATATATATTAATATTATACATTATCGTAATAATATATATATATTATATAATTATATAGTATACTATGAATAAAATATTATAGTAAGACACTATATATGAATATATATAGATTATAATTATGTATTAATATCTATATATATAATATATTATATAATATATATATAATTAATAGTAAATATATTATACATATTTCGGACATAATATTTATATATATTAATGAATATTATATATATATATATTAAATAATATAATATAATAAAATACCCAGTTATATATATAACGATTAATTATAACTAAATAACAATATAATAATATACGATAAACCTAATATTAATATTACCTTCACACTTTGCTAATTATTTAGCAAACTTTATAAACTTAATACATTTAGAATAATCCTTAAGACTATATATTATAATATTAGATATATATACTAGATAACCTAGATAATGATATATTATAAATATTATATATATATAATACTATTATATGAGTATAATAATAATATATATAGTGAAATATATATGCTTGTTATAGTTTCATATATAAAACTATTAGGATTATAAAGTTATATATTATTTATATATAAGAATGCAAATGAAGTATCACAAGCGTCAAAATGAAGACTGCAAAAGGGCAAAGCGCATAATTTCTCGCTTAATTAGGTATAAATAAAAATAGTGATTTTTGCGTTATAGCAGGAACGTGTAAATTTACTATTAAAATATTATGCCCTTTTGCTAACGATACTACAACAGCTTTATTAAGTTACTAAAAAAAGAGCAATTAAAGAGATTATTTTATCGAAACTTAAATATATTAATTTGCCTATTTAGCGCTCTATCATATAATATATATTTGCGTATAACTAATATATTAAATTATTAAATATAAATAGATATTCACATATTATATATATATCATTAATATAGTGTATATATATTATATAATAATAATAAATAGATTACATATATATATATATTATATAGTCTTTTTTTATGGCATAATTAAAATTTCCTATATATGCCAGTAATAGATAAATAAGTATTTATCACTTTAATTATTAATTATAGTAATTTTTATATAATTGTTCGATTATATAAACTTTATATTATTGCGTTGCTTTTATTATTAAATATATCTATATTAATGTAAAATGATATATTTATAATATTAACTTATTAATTAATTCATTTCTTATATTTTATTTATGATAATTATTATTATTAGTATGAATTAATAGCATATTAAGTAACAAACTAGCAACAAAGATCAAAATTAATTGATCTAAATTTCTTGAGGTCTAATGTCAATTATTATTAATTGTCTGTTATTTTAAGCCAAAATTACAAGTTTAATCTGGAGTTAGCATTTAGTGTAATTACAGAATATAAACGACGATAGACCTTTTTGATGAGTCCTTATGTGTTATTATAATTGGAATAAAACAGCATATGAATATCAAGAAGTGTTTAAAGGGAGGAAAAGGGAATTGCAAACGGATGAAAGATCTGCTACGAAGCTCTTGTATAATAACTCTTGCTAATTAACATTAGAGATGTTGGAATGATCTCTTCTTAGATAACTTCCCATGAAAAAAAGTACAAGCCAGAGCTGACTTAGGAGCAATACTCTATTATAGGCACCCCGATAGTATAATCAACATAATACAAGTACTTCTTCCTGTCTATCAAGAGCATAGATACAGATAGTATACTTGTGGGCAATAACTAGTACTGTTGATGTCGACAAAGGACAATAGATCTCGATTCCTGCTCCCATAGTGTAATTAAAAAAAATCCTATTCATGACTACGTAGTACTACTACACTATAATAGTCTATATTTTTTACCTATTTCCATACTTTATAGATATCCCTCTCAATGCTGTATAGCGATTACTAGCAATTGTAAGGTACGATAATGCGTCATGTACAATAATTTCATAGCTATTTTAATATAAGCGGTGGGCCGAAGTATTTAGCTTGTTACCTCTCCCGACGAAGGTTTCCCCTGCAGTCACACTGTCGGCATGCAAACTCTCTCGTCATTCTCGTCCCAAACATATTTGATCTAGAGAACCCTGAGAAACTATTTCTCGGACGAAATGGGATCGGCTTGTCTTGATACAGACATAATGATCACTCAGGTAGGAGTGGCACTCCCTTTCTAAGTTGGAGCAGCATTGTCTGCCTCTGTGGGCCTCAAACCTTCTCCAGACTCTCAAAAGCCTATTGCCTCTGGCACAATAGGCATCCCAACGCGCCGCTGGTTT
>JABUQX010076868.1:10000-32979 GCA_015478945.1 Trachelipus rathkii | reverse complement strand
GAAAGGGAACGGGATGATTTTGGCCTAGTGATTAGAGATCCGGTTGTTGTTAACTCAGCAACGCGTAGTCCAATGTTCGAATCTCCGCTGATGAAGAGTAAAATCTTTCTGTGACTCATTAGAATGAATGAGTCACAGAAGATTTTACTCTTCGTTAGCGGGATTCGAACGTTGGAACTCCGCGTTGCCTGAGTTAACAACAACCGGATGCTCTAAAACACATAGCTCATCCTCGTTCCCCCCAAAAAAAGACGCTACAAACTTAGTTTTTAAAGCACCCGGTTTTTCTCATCCATAAATTGCTGAAAGTACTCAAAAGGGCCTGGCCCCCATAAATTTACCTTAGGAGCTCAAATTATTAATCTGAAACGACTAACATAATCAATATTTTAAAACAAATTTAGATTCCTTGCTTCATTACCACTATAACAATATAAATAACTGGCAACTACGCTTTATCACCACATTAAATTGTAAATTTTCACCGGCAGTGTGCGCAAAGGAGATACCTTCAAACACCTGACCTTAAATTACAATAGTAGCCAGAAATTCATTTATCTTGAAACTCGATCTAACAGAAACATATCTCAAAACAAATTTAAGATTTCCTTTGCTATTACACAAATGTAACAATATAAATAAGCATGACTACGCTTTTATCACTAAAATTCAAAATTGTTAAATTTTTTCCACGCGTTGTTTTGCAAAGGGATACCTCAAACACCTGCCTAAATTACCAAGAGCCCAAATTATTATATATCTAAACCGATCTAACATGAATACATATTAAAACAAATTTAGATTTCCTGCTATTACACAGAGTTATTAATCCAATAATTAAATATCAATTGACGACGTTTTATCACTACATCAAATTGTAAATTTTTTGCAGTGGTTGTTGTGTGCAAAGGAGATACCTCAAAAACACCTGCCTAATTGAGCCTAGGAGCTCAACCCCATTATTATACTGAGAACCGATCTTAACAGAGAATGAATACATATTTAAAACAAATTTAGATTTCTTTCTATTACACATTAACAATATAAATAAACTTGACTACGCTTTTCACAACATAAATCTCGTAAATTTTTTCAACGGTTGCGCCAAAGGGAGATACCTCAAAACACCTGCTAAATTACCTAGGAGCCCAAATTATTATCTTAAGCCGATCTAACATGAATAACTATTAAAACAAATTTAGATTTCCTTGCTATTACACAATAACAATATAAATAAGCTTGACTCAGCTTTAAACCTTATACAAATTGTAAATGATAATTTTTTTTTTTATGTAATCGATTATTGTTTGTAGACGGTAAAGAAGGTGTGGAATATGCACTCAGAGATCAGTTCAGATTTTAGCGTTTATCCTATTGTTTCTCTATAGACCTTCTTCATGTTTTTTTTGTTTGTTTTTATTTGCCTATTGTGTATTTTTTTTTTTTTTGGTATTTTTTTCGTTAGTATTTTTTTTTTTTTGCTTTCTTTTACGGTTTGTGCATAAAGGAGATACCTCCAAACACCTGACCTAAAGATTCTAGGAGCCCAAATCTATTTTTCTTTTGAAAACCGCGCCCACATCTATACATGAATATCATATTAAAAACATTAATTTAGACATTAAAATACTTTATTACACATATAAACAATATAAATAAGCTTTGACTACGCTTTATCCATTACATCAAATTGTTAAATTTTTTCTACTGGTTTGTGCAAAGGACTGATACCTCAAACACGGCCTATAAATAACCTAGGAGCTCATTAATTATTATTCTGAAAACCATCTAACATAAAGACATATTTAAAAACTAAATTAGTTTACTTTACTATTAAACACAAAACTAACAATATAAATAAGCTTTAATACGCTTTATCACCACAACAAATTTTGTAAATTTTTCAACGGTGTTTGCGCTAAAGGAGATTACCTCATAACACCTGGCCTAAATTTAAATAGTTAGCCAAAATATTATCTGAAACCGATTTATTGACAATGAATACATATTAAAACAAATTAGATTTGTCCCTAGCTATTACACATTATAACTCAATATTAAATAAGGCTTGATACGCTTATATCACTTACATCAAATTGTAAATTTTTTACGGTTGTGCAAAGAAGATACCTCAAACACCTGCCTAAATTACCTAGGAGCTCAAATTATTATCTGAAACCGATCTAACATGAATACATATTTAAACAAATTTAGATTTCCTTGCTATTACACATATAACAATATAAATAAGCTTGACTACGCTTTATCACCACATCAAATTGTAAATTTTTCACGGTTGCGCAAAGGAGATACCTCAAACACCTGCCTAAATTAAATAGTAGCCAAAATCATTATCTGAAACTGATCTAACATGAATACATATTAAAACAAATTTAGATTTCCTTGCTATTACACATATAACAATATAAATAAGCTTGACTACGCTTTATCACTACATCAAATTGTAAATTTTTCACGGTTTGGCAAAGGAGGAGGTAACTCAAAACACCTGCCTAAATTACCCTAAGAACCCAAAAATTATTATGTGAAACCGATCTAACATGAATACATTATTAAGAGACAAAAAAATTTTTTTTTTAAGAGAAATTTTTCTGCCTTTGCTTGTATTACAGTTATAACAATATAAATAAGCTTGAACTACGCTATCACTACATCAAATTGTAAATTTTTACGGTTGTGCCAAAGGAAGATAGCGCCTGCAAACACCTGCGCTAAAGTATAACCTACAGGATTCAATTATTATTGAAACCGAGTCTAACATGAATACAATTAAAAAGAAATTTAGATTTCCTTTGCTATTTCACAAAAATATAACAGTATAAATAAAAACATTGACTACGCTTTATCACAACATCAAATTGTAAATTTTTCCACGGTGCGCAAAGGATTATAACCTCAAACACCTGCCCTAAATTACCTAGGAGCCCAATTATTATCTGAAACCGATCTAACATGAAAATACATATTAAAAAAAATTAGATTTCCTTGCTATGTATACATGGTAGTAACAATATAAATAAAGCTTTGACACGCTTTAATGAGTGACACCAACTTAAATTTCACGGTATAATTGGCAAAGAAGGATACCTCAAACACCTGCCGCGTGAATTAACTATGGACGCTCCGAGAGAGTGTATTAATTGAAGTTTATGAAAGTTACTTAACAGTCTCAACATAATTTTAGATTTGTTTTCAATTACACAGTTATAACATTATGTGGAATAGGCTTGACTACGCTTATCACTACGTTCAGGAATTGTTTGAATTTTTACACGGTTGTAGCGGAGAAAAGTTGAAGCTCACCTCAATTAGCTCTCTGCCTGTCACAATGACCTAGGAGCCCAAATGACTATTAATCTGATACCAGGATCTGAAGCGCTACGAATTACTATTACATATACACACAATATGTTAAGATTCCTTGGTATATTGTCACATTATGATTAACAATATTAATAAGTTAAGCTTGTCTACGTTTTGTATTACTAATCAACAAATTGTAAAATCTTTTTGCGCGGTTGTGCAAAGGAGATACCTTCAAACACCTGCCTAATTATCTAGGAGCCCAAATTATTTTCTGAAACCGATTCTAACATGAATACATATTAAAACAAATTTAGATTCCTTGCTATTTACACATATTAAACAATATAAATAAGCTTGACTACGCATTATCACTACCTAAATGTAAAATTTTTTCACGGTTGCTGCAAGGAGATACTCAAACACCTGCCTAAATAACTAGGATCCCAAATTATTATCTGAAACCGATCTTCCATATGGAATACATATTTAAAACAAATTTAGATTTCCTTGCTATTACACATTATAACTCAATTGATATAACTATAATTTCACTCCAATATCTTTAAGCTAGAAATAGTCTTTTAATATTGTAAATTTATTTATTGTAATCTTTGTAGAAAAAGATTATGCTTAAACGCGTACGTGTGGTGTGCCTAGAAAATTACCTAGGGAGCCCAAATTTATTATCTGAAACCAGTAGGGACTTACCTAATAACATGAATAGATATTAAAACAAATTTAGATTTCCTTGCTAATTCACACACACATATAACAATATTAAATAAGCTGGACTAACGCTTTTATCACTACATTCAAATGTTGAATTTCACGTGTTTGCGCTCGGAGAAATGAATACGCACTCAAACACCTGGCCTAAATTACCTAGGAGCCCAATTAATTTCTGAATTACCTCTCGATCTAACATGTACGATAACATTAGTATGAAAAACAAATATTGTAGATTTCTCTTGCTTATATACACATTAGAGAGTTGTAGTGGGGTTGATTAAACAAGAATAATGAGAGTTAAAAGCTTGACTTACGATTTATCACTACACCAACTGTACATTTTTCACGGTTATGCAAAGGAGATACCTCAAACACCTGCTTATATTACCTAGGAGCTTAAATTATTATCTGAAACCAATCTAACTTGAATACATATTATAACTAATTTAGATTTTCGTAGTATTACACACATAAAACAATTAAATAGGCTTGACTACGCTTTATCACTACATACATTAATTTGTAAATTTGTCACGTTGTGCAAAGGGAGATACCTCAAACTTTTTGCCTAAATTATTCTAGGAGCCCAAGATTATTTCTGAAACCATCTAAACATGGAATTTTGAACATTTTAAAAAAAAAAAAAAAAACAAAATTTTTTTTTAGAGAATTTTTCTTGCTATTACACATATACCATAATGTAAATAGGCTTGACTACGCTTTTATCACTACATCAAATTGTAAAATTTTTCACGGTTGTGCAAAGGAGATCCCTCAAACACCTGCCAAATTACCTAGGAGGCCCAAACATTATTATCTGAAACCGATCTAACATGAATACATATTAAACAAATTTAGATTTCCTTGCTATACACATATAACAATATTATAAATAAGCTTGGACTACGCTTTATCACTATCAAATTGTAATTTTCACGGTTTTGCAAAGGAAGATACCTCAAACACCTCCTAAATTACCTAGGAGCCCAAGATTTTTTCTGAAACGATCTTAACATAAAATACATATTAAAACAAAATTTAGATTCCTTGCTATTACACATAAACAATATAAATAAGCTGGATTGACTACGCTAATATCGACTACATCAAGATTGTAAATTTTTTTACGGGTTGGCAAAATAGATACCTCAAACACCGGCCTTAAATACCTAGGAGCCCAAATTATTATCTAGAACCGATCTAATCATGGATACATATTAAAACAAATTTAGATTTCCTTGCGTTTTACACACACATATAACAATATTAAATAAGCTTTGACTACGCTTTATCACTACATCAAAATTTTAGTAAATATATTCTAGCGGATTGATCAAAGGATGAATACCTGTCTAAACACTGCATTAGAGCTGTTGTGTTATATTGGGTGAGGTTGTCAATTCTGTGAACCATATCATGAAATGAATAACATATTTAGAATCAAAGGTTTTAGATTGTGCCTTTGCTAGCTGACACAGATATTATAAACTCAAAGTGGTTAGTAAGATTAAGTGTTGACGTAACGCCCGATTCTCTGCTGGACTACGCGCAATCAAATTGCTTAAATTTGTATGCACAGTGTGATTTGACCGTCAGAGGAGAATCACGCACTCATAACACCTCTGGAAGGCTAAATTAAACGTAAAGAGACTCGAAGAGTTTTGACTACTGAGAGGCGAGCGATGTCAAAGCCTGATTTCATGATTAATCGCTATGTAAAAAAACAAATTTAGATTCCTTGCTGAATTAACACATAGTGAGTCACTCGGAGTATATTGATAATATTGAGAGGGCGCTTGATCGTGACTCGCTTTATCTACGGTCACCACTCCATGAGAGCTCATGTAAATTTTATTCGGTTCTTACATTGACGATTTGATCGCACATAAGTGGAAGGGGATCCACCGAGTTAACGCACATGCCTGAGATTCCACATGAGAACGAGCCTCCAAATAGGATTGTGGAATCTGAAATTGCATTGTCCTGTATCAACGCGAGATATCATTTAAATTAAAACAAATTTTTTAGAAAATCTCTGCTTATTAAGCATTTTCTAAAGAAATGTAAATATTCTTGATACGCTTATAGTACAAGCATAGAGGGTCAGGAACTCTGTAAAGGTTTTATATTAGCCCGTGGTTGTGCGAAAGAACGATTACTCTCTCTTCATATTCCAACCTAGTGTACTACAATAACTTCATCCCTAGCGATAGCCTTCTATATTTCATCTTTGTATCACAGAATGCTTCTATGATACAATAGACGACCAACCTATTATATAAACATCCATCTTGTAGAAGTATATCAGCATATACATGGTAATATGAGCTCAACAAAGAAGGAGAAAGAATAATAACAGATTATATAAATGATAGAGATATACTAGTAATTTCCGTTATGAATTAGTGAAAATTTCTAACTTTCCCAAAGAAAATCACTCTACAAACTCTTTAGCCTTAAAATTATATATTTATATTAAATATTAGTCCAAAATTATTAATTATCTGAAACTCCTCGATATATCTAACATGGATAATGTGAGAAATAATCATATTAATTAATAGTAATAATAACTATGCATATTAAAATATATATATATATATTGTTTGATGGGTCCACAAATCTTCTCTTCCCTCATAGAACATATAAATATAAGCCTGTGAGTGGAACTTACCGCTTCTATGGGATTTCAACTAAACATAAAATTGGTACAATATTTATTTACGACCGGTTGTGCATACAGTACAATACGCTTACTCCATCAAACACCCCTCGTCACTTTATACATATTACCGTTTAGCGAAGACAAAATTAAAATGTGATTTCTGCAAACCAGATAGTACAGGTAACACATCCTACTTTGTTCTATAACATATGTTATCACAAAAATTTTTTAGTCAATTTTCACTGAAAAGTACACCCATAGCTCTATAACAATATAAATAACCTAACTATGACTAACGCTTTATATATCCATCCACCATTTTCATATATACTGTTAAACAATTCTCTTATAGAACGGCTTAAACTCATGGCGCCTCAAGAATAGAAGCGATAGATATACCTTCAAACAAAAACCTGACCATTTAACAATAAATTATCATTAGTAGTCCAACAAACCTCATTTCTGACAAACATGAAATATACAGTACTCATACAAATGTAGCCAAATAATCCCAACCATCACATCTCAAGAAAATCAAATCTAGTATAATCCTTGTAAATTTGACGACAGTTACTTAACAATCAATTATAATAATCTTTGAGTGAGGGGATTATTCATCCTCCACAATCTAAATTCACATATTTTCAGCTCAAGGTGTGTGAGAGTGTAGAGATGGATGACCTCAAATCAGACTCTGCACTCGAGGTGCTTTATCTACACTATATCTCAAAGAAGATCTTCACAAAATACTATCCTCGCAAACACAGATTTTTAAATTAATCTATGCTTTTACATTCAAAATAATTATTTATTAAAAGCAGATATTTCAATGCATGCATAATACCAGATATAATTAAATTATACTAATGCGAATATAGAGTTTAATCCAAATATATTAATTATATATTAATAAGTGTCTCATTGACTCTACACGCTCTCAATTAGTGCGTCTTAGTTTATCATACAACTATATTGTTAAATATTTTCAATAATAAAACTAGTTAATTAGTATTACTACAATTAAATAAAGTAGATACATGTAGCTTAAAAGCAAATTTCTTATGTAACTCAAATATATTATCTGAAACAACTTTTTTTCTTAGAGGATATATGCTACAAAACGTTGTAAAATTTTACAGTAGTGAAATATATTTAATTACAAATACGCAAACAAATAAATTTTGAACAATTATGAAAACACTATTATCACAACATCAAATATATGTAAATATTATCACGGTTTATGCTGCAAAGTGAAGATACCTCAAAACACCTGTCACTTATATAATAATATATACCTAGGAGTCACCATAATATTAATTATTCTGAAACCGATATATCTAACACGAATACATTTATTAAAAATTAACATTATAATTTTAAGATTATTCTCACTTTATATAGCTATTACTCAATAATATATTAACATTAATTATAAATGAATATATATAGACATTATTATGTCTTAATCGCTTTATATACAACAAATTGTGATATATAAATATTTTACCGGTTGTGCAAATAGAATATATTATATATAATGGAATAATTATAATAAAATGTATAAGAATACTCATCTAAAACATCTATCTAGCCTAAATATTATCTAGGAGCCCAAATTATTTTATGAAACCGATATTATCTATCATGTAAATATAATCATATTAATAAACAAATTTAGATTTCCTTGCTAATTATTTAACACATATTTATTAATTAATCAAATAATATATAAAAAGCTTGACTACGTCTTTATCAACTATACATCAAAATTGTAATATTTTCAATCGATGTTACAAAGGGAAGATACCTTCAAACACCTGCCTAAATAACCTAAATACGGTTCTAAAAATTATTATCTGAAGTATACCTCGATACTAGCATAAAATATACATAATAATAATAAATCATAATATTAAATAATATTAACTTGCTATTAACACATATTAAACAATATATAAATAAGTCACTTTAACTAAAGGACGCTTTATCACCACCCTTTTAACAATACAAACTGTGTAAATTTATTCTAGCGTAATTTTGGATTTGACGTGGCGAATATATGACATATGAAATATACAATCATAATCTCTTACTAGCTTCCAGCCCACAATAAATCATTCCTATTTTAAGTATATAGCCAAATTATATACACTCTCTCATCTGAAACCGATCTAATCACTCCCAATACCCATAAATAAATAACTAAAATATATTAATATAATGAATTTTTAATGATATATATATATTAACATAATATAATAATAATATTCAAATATACATAAAGCATATGAACTATCTCGAGACAATCCATATTTATAAACTGAGACAGAAAATATAAAATTTTGTACATCGATATATTGATACAGAAGAGAATATAGTGCAAATCAAGAGAAAAGAAGAATAAACTCTAAGATACGCCTCGCTTTTGAGTATTTTAGGCTCCTATGGCAGTTTACTATCAACGCAGAAGATCTTAATCCTCATAGCCAGGATTATTAATCGCGATCCTGTATACATCTGAATGGAAACACTTATCATTAATTTATTAACTTTACCTATATAGATTCCTATGTTCATGAAATAATATACATTCCGACTTTAAATAATCTACATATATATTAATAATCGCACATTTCTTTTGAACATACGTCTCTCATTATTGTAATTTTACCACAAATGAGAAATTTGAGATAAATACTCTCTTAACCTAAAGTGTGTTAATATTCCGTACTGCTAAGGAGAAATACACATCATATAATTCTATCCTGTGGACTAGTTCATTATTCGAGTGTGAAAATAGTAAGAGCACACACACACTCTATGATTTCTCTAAAACTGAGAGAAATTAGTTTAGACACAAATCGAACATTGAGCAGCAGAATGAGGCAATATTTAATAGGATAAGGACAAAGTACGGTTAGGTTTCCTTAGCACTATCAAATAACACAATAAAAATTGTATTACACACTCGATAAACTAAAGCTTGACTAACGCTTTCAATTCTACGATACTATTCAAATTAGAGCTTCAACTTTATTCTATCAGGTTTGTGTGCAACAAGGATATACGATATCACTTCCATAAACACCCCTGCTCTCATAATTTTTCTCACGCTATTGAGACCCATAATATAAACTAATATCTCTCATAGTTATAACTCGCAAAAATACAGAAATTCGAAAACACTGTGGTGTTATCTCATACAATAATTACACACACAAACTCTGCTCGTATGTACTTTCTCCTGCTCATGTCACTCACCTATTCTATTTAACACATTCATTAAAACGTACAGTTAGAACTTAAAAATATACAAATAATCAGAGAAATTTAAAAATTCTCAAACACTGTGCGTACTCATACATCAATATTTCCAGCCCGCGTAGTTCTCAAAAAAGGTATTGCATTACTCCACACACATTGCCTGCCTTAATATACTGCCATAAGAAGCTCTAATTTTTCCTCAGCTAACATTGACATATCCGTCAGCATCTAACTAGGATACATATTAAAAGAAATTTTAGATTGAATTTTGTTAAGGTAAGTCTTATAATTCTTAACCTATATAAATATAAAATATAAAACACATTAGTTAAATCCAGTTCTGTTAGTTATTCGGCGAGTCCAAATATAATTCTATTAAATTATATTAGGATTTTTTCGTACGATAGGGGTATGCTCAGTCTCACATAACATCGCAAACCGAATACGCGCACTCAAAAACACCATAGCCTACTCTATAATACCTAGAAGCGCTCATCTTACAAAATCGTATATGCTCTCAAGCGCATAACGCGAGTCTAATCATGCTTTTTCCAAAATGACATTTTTATTTAATTATTAGAGAACTCTCTCATTTGGTTTCGTGATAGGTAAGTTTATACTACTCACCAAAGTCCTTCCTTGACATTAGGAAAGCGAATAAATAGAATCCAATAGCTAAGAGAAAACATATAAAACATATATTACAACGTAGGACTCTTTTCACAATCTCGTTTGGATAATTACAATTATGTCTAATCTCCGGTGTGAGCTCGCTCAAATTATATGTGAAGACATGCCCATCATAACATTCGAAAATTGGGCTATAATGTCATACTTTGTTGGAGTGTGTCTCGATAAGTGTCTTTCAGGATTTCGGAAAGTGTAATACGTTGGAGTCAACTGTGACTGCGGATGAGAAATTGAATAATCAGATGGGTCAACAACAGTATTCATTGATCTGAAGTTGCCACCTCCTACGGATCCATTTCTCTCCTCCATTTCAGTCACGCCCGTGGGTGGAGGCGTGTCGGGGCGAGAACGTCTTCGGCCTCTCGATAAGGACGAACATCGATCATTCTGGTATTTGATCTGATGGGCTGCTAATGAGTTTGAATGATTTCTATAGGCATGTCTCGGCAAAGAGTTCATACCCATGCCTGGAGTTACTGGAGAAGGAACTGGAAGTAAACGCGATGCTGATCCACGTCGATAGCTAATACATTAAGTAAGAATATTATCCTTTTAAGGTAAAAAACAAATTTTTTAACCATATATTTTATAACACTGCATTTGTGGTTTAGTCTTCTAGCAGCCCTATAAAATTAAGTGACCTGAGAAAATAAAATAAAATATATATTATATATAATATATATATAATTAATTAATATATATATAATATATATACTATAATAATAGTATATTATATAATATATTATATATATATATATAATATAGTATATATATATATACCTATATACTTAATATATACTTAATATAATAAATCTTTAGTATATATATATAACCGTATATATATATATATATATAATATATATATATATATATAATATATATACTATATCATATAATATAATAATATATAAATATATAATATAATAATTAATTTCTTTCTTCTTCTTACTTTTTTATTCCCAAGACTGAGCATTAATGTGCGTACAAGCATTCAGAAAAGAAAAGCAGTTAGAAAATATGACAAAAGTCGAAAAAGAAAAAGCCCAGCCTTACCGGCCCCCTCTGTACCATTAATTAGTCGAAGAACTCTTTCACCCAAGTCAGGAAAGATCCACCCTTAGAGCTTCACATGACCGCGACGGATACTCACTATGGTAAAATTCGTCAAGTGTAGTTTTCATTCACCCTGCCCAAGTGGGCACAACCATACCCCCTCAACCAAAACCCCACCATTCTCTCCTATCATGCACTTTCTTCTCGCCTCTGCCAAAACTCACATTTCTCTCCCTTCAGTCTCCCAGCCGGTCGGTACCCAACACACTCACCCACTATACACCAACCGACTATCATTCCATCCTTTCCACAGGACCAAACCATCTCAACATACTTTCATTATTCTCTCATTTACCCATCTCCACACCAAAAACTCTCTAATACGTTCATAATCTCACTTATAAATTTTTCTCACACTTAGCACGCCCCTAAGATTGTCCCATCTGATACACACATGGAACTTTAGACTATATTCTTATTCCAGGACCCCATAGTCTCACTACTTATAACAAGTAAACATGTAACAACATACCCTCATCAAGACCCTAGCGGATCGACTTAGTCTTTTGACATTCTCCAACAATTAATTGCAACAGCCATTCCTGGCCAATTCACGAAACTCCCTGAACTAACACTCTTGCATCAAGCCCGTTCCCTTCTCATCCAACTTATACCTTTCAAAATATTAAACTCAGACACTTGTTTCCAGCTGCTCACCATCTAACATAACATTTACACTGAGGACTGTCCTCACTCGACAACCAAACCTTACTCTTATATACGTTTACTTTCAAAACCCCTCCTTTACACACACCTGCCAAAATCTCTCTACCAAATCCTCTCAAACTCTCTTAATATTCGCCACACGAACTTAAATCATCCTGCTTATATATATATAATATAATATATATAATATAATATATATATATATATATAATATATAATATATATATATATAAATATATATAGATATATAATTATAATATATATATATATATATATATATATATATATATATAATATATATATAATTATATAGGTATAATATATTTATATAAATAACAACTGTACAAATCAAACGCAGTGTGATAGGTATTCAAAAATAAACCCCTTAAGTAATTTCACACTGCTGGGGTGTGAACCTGGGCCCTAGCAGATGGCCGCGTAAAGTATTTGACGACCACGCCACGATGGAATAAAAGTAAAGCGCGAATTGTTCCTGTGGGGAATATATCACCCACCCAACAGGAACCACGTCGCACACTCTATACCCGTCCACGCTCGGGCGTAGCGACAAAAAGGGCACCGCGCAGAGTGAAATACTTTATAACCGTGGAACATATTGTATTATAACAACTGCTACAAATATACAATAACAATTATGTTCCCCGGTTTATAAAAGTATTTCCCACTCTGCGCGGTTGCCCTGTTTGTCGCTATGCCCGAGCGGGACGGGTAGAGTGCGTCGTGGTTCCTGTTGGTTGGGTGATATCACCACAAGAACAATTCTCGCGCTTTACTTTTATTCCATCGTGGGTCGTGGTCGTCAAACACTTATGCGGACATCTGCTAGGGCCCAAGTTCACATCCCAGCAGTGTGAAAATACTTAATGGGTTATTTTTTGAATTACCCTATCACACCTGCGTTGAATGTGTAGCAGTTGTTAATACATTACAAATATGTTCCCCGGTTATAAAGTATTTCACTCTCGCGCTGGTGCCCTGTTTGCGCTACCGCCCTCCTATCTGGACGGGAAGAGTGCGTCGTGTTTCCGGTATGGGGTGAGTATTCACCACAGAACAAATTCTTGCACTTTAACTTTTAGGTCCATGTGGCGTGGGTCGTCAAACAACTTATGCGGACATCTGCTAGGCCCAGGTTCACATCCCAGCAGTGTGAAATTACTTAAGGGGTTATTTTTCATTACCGTATCACACTGCGTTGAATTTAGTAGCAGTTGTTATACATAGAATATGTTTCCCCGTTATAAAGTTATTTCACTATCTGCGCTGGTTGCCCCGTTTGTCGCTTTACGCCCGAGCGTGGACGGGTTAGAGTGCGCGTCGGTTCCTGTTGGGTGGGTTTTGAATATTCAGCCACAGGAACAATTCCTCGCGCATAACTTTTGTTTATCGTGGCGTGGTCGTCAAACCACTTACACGGACATCTGTAGGCCCAAGTCAAATTCCCAGTCATGTGTGAAATTATTTGAAGGGGTTATTTTGAATATATATATATATAATATATATTAATATATATACTATATATATGATATATATAAATATAAATATATATATATATATATATATATATATATATCATATTATAAATATATATATAATTTCTTTTCTTCTTTATCTTACTTTCCCTTTATCCCAAGACTGGGTAAGGTTGCGTGTCACAGCATCGGAAAAAGAAAACAGTAGAAGAATTGACAAAAGTCGAAAAGAAAACCCAGCCTTACCGCCCCCTCATTACCATTAATCAGTGAAAACTCGTCACAGACAGAAAATTCACCCTATAGAGCTTCATGGGACAGCAACGGACCCTCCACTATGGTAAATCGTCAAATGTAAGGGTTCATCCCCTTGCCCAAGTGGGCCACAACCAACCATATCCCCATACCAAAACCCCGCCATTCATCCTATTATGCACTTTCTTCTTGCCTCTGCCCAAACTCACATTCTCTCCTTCAGACATTCGTTCACTTGACTCAATCCCCACTTTTTTTTTCGGTCTTCCCATGCCGGTCCCGGTTCCCAACACCCACTCCGCCACTAATACGATCCGCCTTAACCAACCGACTAATCATTCATCCTTCCCACATGACCAAACCATCTCAAACATACTTTCATATTCTCTCATTAATCCCCCTTTCTGCACACCACCACACTCTCAATACGTTCCATTCCTCATTTTATCAATGCTTTCTCACACCTAGCATGCCCTAAGATATTATATATAATATATATATATATTATAATATAATATATAGATATAATATATATATATATATATATATATATAATATATATTATATATATATATATATAATATATATAATATATATATATCATATATATATATATATAAATAAATAATATAATATAATATAATATATATAGTCTTTTTTCTTTCTTCACCTCCTCTTTGCCCCAAATGGGGGTAAGGTGGACTGTACCAAGCATCCGGAAAAGAAAAGGCAGTTAGCACACACCGAACATGAACAAACGTCGAAAAGAAAAACCCAGCCTTTACCGCCCTCTCTATACCTATTAGTGAAGAAAACTCTTCGCAGTCAGAAAATCCAACCCCAAACGGCTTCACGGGACTGAGACGGACCCTCACTAATGCATATCGTCAAGTGTAGGGTTCATTCCCCTGCCCAGGTGGGCCCCCCAAAGCATACCCCCTCACAAAACCTCTCCATTCACTCCTTATATGGTCACCCTTTATTCTCCGCCACCCTCTGCCCAAAACTCACATTTCTCTCTTCAAGGCATTCCTTTTACTGACTCAAATCACTTTTTCTTCGGTAAGCCCAGTCGGTCTGATCCCAACACCCCACTCACCGCTATACAATCCGCTTAACCAACCGACTGTCATTCATTTCCTTTCCATATGACCAAACCATCTCAACGTTACTTTCATATATTATCTCATTTACACCCATTCTTCACACACAAAAACTCAATAAATTACTTCATTCCCTCATTTTTTATCAATTTCTTTTAACACCTTAACAGCGCCCCTAAGACCTCTGAAAGTTGAGCTTTGGGACTATACCTTCTTATTAAACAGACCCATAATCTCACTTTACTAATACAAATAACACACGGTGTAACAAACATACCCTTCATTGCAAAACCCTAGTGCACTTCCAGACTTAGAAACTCCCTTTACGTCCACCGACGATTTAATTGCGCCACAGCCACTTTATTGCCATTCACAACTTTCCTACTACCACTCTGCATGCATTCCGTTCCATTTAAATAAATATACTAAAATAAATTTATTAAATCAGGACACTTGTTCCAGCTGCTCACCATTCTAACATTAAACTTCACCAACGAGACGCCCACTTACAACACATAACCTTACTGCTATCTACGTTTACTTTCAAACCCCTCCTTTTACACACCCTGACTAAATCTCTCTTACCAATTCGCTCAAAACTCTCTCAGATTCACCCACCACAAAGACCAAATTCATCCGATATAATATTGGAACAAATCCACTCACCTCCATTTCTCCATCATCTAACACACAATTTCCTGCCCACTCCTCTCTATTTTCTTTCCATTTAACACCATCCATATTACAAATTGAACTAACCCAAGGGGACGTTAAAACACATCCCTGCCTAACTCAAGCTATTAATATTAAACAACACTTTGACATCTATAATTTCTTACACGCGCTTCACATCGCCATACAACTTTTGATCATTTCAGAAGCCCTACCACTTAACACCATACAATTACTAAACACCTGCCATAGGGCTTCCCTATTAATCCTATCATTACGCCTGTTACAAATCCATAAAACCTACAAATACAAATTTATTCTTCTCTCCCTTCTCCCTCATTTTCTCAGTCATTTGTTCTTCAATATAAAGGATTTATCCACACCCCCTCTACCACTCCTAAACGCACCTTGTTTTCACCAATCCAGTCCTTCAGTCCACTGCTACGCCACTCTTTTGACTAAAATATTCAGCATATATCATCCCTACAACACTCAATAAACTAATTCCCCTATAACCTTAAAAGTTCCCCTTATCTCCCTTACCCTTATGAAAGGGTACTATTACTGCCTCCTCCAATCCCTCGAACTATGCCCCTCCATAAACGCTTTATTTCACAAAACTTTCTAAAAGTTCCAATCAATCACCATTCTTGGCCTCCGTTCGTTTATCATTTCAACCAGTTAATTTCATCTTATACCTGCAGATTAAACTTCTCAACACCTTTCTCACCTACCCATTATATAATATAATATATATCATATATAATAATATAATTATATAATATATATATATATATATTATATTATATATATATATATATTAATATAATAAATATATATAAATATATATATATATATATATATATTATATAATATATATATATAATATATTATATATTAATATATATATACCGTATATATATCTTCTTTTTCTTTATCTACCTTTTATTTTCAAAAGACTGGGTAGAAGGCTTGCGTTACATCCGCAATCGAAAAGAAAAGCAAGTAGAAAATATGACAAAAGTCGAAAAAAAGCCCAGCCTTACCCCCCCCTCTGTACCATTAATTATTAAAACTTCGGTCGCAGACAGAAAATCTACCCTAGAGCTTCACGGGCCGCGACGGACCCTCACTATTGTAAATCGTCAAGTGTAGGGTTTATCCCCTGGCCCAAGGTGGGCCAACAACCACACCCCTCGCAAAACCCTGCCATTCTCTCCTATCATGCACACCTTTCTTCTAGCCTCTGCCCAACCTCACATTTCTCTCCTGCAAACACTCCTTTACTGACTCAATCACTTTATCTTCGTCTCCCAGCCAGCCGGTTCCCAAACACAACTCACCACTATACATTCCGCTACAAACCGACTATCATTCATCCTTTCCACATGACAAACCATCTCAAAGTACTTTTATTTATTCTCTCATTTACCCCTTCTTCACACAACACAACTCTTTAATACGGTCAATTCCTCATTTATCAATTCTTTCTCACACCTATACTATATATATATATAATAATAAATATATATAATATATATATATATATATATAATATATATAATATATAATATATATATTATATATATATATACTTTATATAGTATAAATATATATATATAGAAGGATGGCAGTTATCTTATCATTAACATTATATTCCCGTTAATAAGTATTTAACTCTGTGCGGTGCTCCTGTTGGACCCTACGCCCGAGTGTGGACGTCAGAGAGCATTTCGGTTCCTGTTTGTGGTGGAATATTCCACTACAGGAAACATTCGTCACTTCTTCTTTTAGTCCCATCGTGGGTAGTCTGTACTAAACCACTTACGCGTCATCTGCTAGGGCCCAGGTTCAGTCCCAGCAGAGTGAAAATTACTTAAGGGTTTTTTTCATCTATATATATATATATATATAAATATATAACTATATTAATATATATATATATATATATAATATATATATAATATATATATATAATTATATATATATATATATATATATATATAATATATATTATATATATATATATAATATCTTCTTCTTTCTTCACCTTTATTCTTCACCTTTCACCATTGGTGTAGTTGGTTAACAAAGCATCGGAAAAAAAAAGCAGTAGGAGAACATGACAAACGTCGAAAAAGAAAGCCCAGCCTTACCCGCCCCCTCATGTCAACCCATTAATTTAGTGAGAAGCCGTCACAGAAACAGAAATCCACCTAGAAGCATCATGGGACCGCGACGACCGCTCACTATGTAACATCGTCAATGTTTAAGGGTTATCCCCCTGGCCCAGGTTGGCGCCCACAACCATGCCCCCATACAAAAAAACCCCTTTTATTCTCTCCTATGCATGCAACTTTTATTCTTCTCGCCCTGCCAAACTCACATTTCTTCTCCTTCAAGGGAACAGTTCCGATTCACCGACTCAAATCCACGTCTCTTCGGTCTTTCCCAGCCGGTCGCTTCCCAACACACTCACCACTTATACATCCGCATAACCAAACCGAACTATCATTTCATCCTTTCCACATGACCAAACCCATCTCAAACCATACTTTCATTTATTCTCTTCATTTACCGCCTTGCTTCCAACACCACAACTCTCTAATACGGTCATTCCTCTCTTTATCAATCCTTCTCACACCTAGCACGCCCCTAATATGTCCATCTGAACACATTGAACTTTAAGATTCTATACTTCTTATTCCAGACCATATCTCACTACCATACAATAACCACAGGTAACAACAATACCCTCAGGTAAGACCCTAGCAACACTCAAGACTTAGTCCCTTTGCATCACCAACGATTAATTGCACCAGCCACTTTCCTGCCATTCACAACATTTCCTACTACACTCTGCATCGTTTCCGTTCCCTTTCTCATCCAAACATATACCCCTAAATATTTAAACTCATACACTTGTTCTAGCTGCTCCACCATCTAACATAGACTTCACACAGAGGACTGTTCCTCACTCACAACCATAATATCCTTACTCTTATCCACGTTTACTTTTCAAGCCCCTCTTTCACACCACCCCTGCCCAAATCTCTTCTATCAATCCTTCTCTAAACTCTACTTCATATCCCACACCAGAACCAAAATATTTCCGCAATAATTAGGTAGGCACCCTCCACTCAACTCCATTCTCCACCATTTCCTACACCTTCCTTTGCCATCCCCACCTCAAATCTTTCATAAACCCCATCCATATACAAATTGAATTACCAAGGGAGACATAAAAACACAACCCTGTCTACCCGCTATTAATCCCTAAAAAATCAATCACTTTCGACTCCTTTTTTTCTTACACACACGCTTCACTACGTCATTAACATAACTTTTTTTCCCATTTCAGACAGCTACCACCCAACCACCATATATCCACTAACACCTGCCCATAACGCTTCCCTATTAACTCTATCATACGCCTGGTTTTGCAAAATCCACTAAAACCTAAATACAATTTATCTTTTCTCCCTCATTTCTCAATCATTTGCTTCAATGTAAAGAAGCATTATCCCACACATCCTTCTACCACTCCTAAATACGCACCTTGTTTCTTCAACCAATCCAGTCCCCAGTCACTCGACGCACTCTTTCGACCCACAGAATTACCAGGCATATACCTTCCCTAACCAACAACTTCAACTAAACTTATCCCCTATAAATTTCTACAGTCCCCTTTCTCCCTTCCTTATAACAAGGGTACTATTACCGCTCTCCTCCAATCCCCTTGGGAACTATTACCTCCATAAACGCTTTATTAACAAACTTCTCAAATTCCAAATCAATCACATCTCGCCTCGCTCTTGCATCATTTCACTAGTAATTTTCATCTATACTGCAGATTACCATTCTTCAAACTTCTCACCCTACATATTACCATCTCCTTTACTAATAAACCTCATCCCCAAAATACCTATTCCTTCTTGCACCATCAAAACCGCACCCATTCACTAACCCTCTTCATTACTGTTAATATGTGCAGATTTTCGAAGTGTTCTTGCCACCAACTCCCCTCACATCCATTTCATCAGTTATAAAAGCACCCATCCCTATTCAATTATTCTAAGCAGATTCCCTTTATTCTTATTTTTAAACCTTTCTCGCCTCCTTCCAGAAGAGCTCCTATTTCCTTGTAGATCCTCATTCATCCTCCTTCCAAACTGTTCATTACCTATCTGGTTTTCCCTACGTATACACCTTTGTAGTATTCGTTTTCCTCCTCCTATATAATTCCAAGCATAACTTTTAATCTTCATCATATATATATATATATATATATATATTATTAATATATATACTATATATATAATATTATATATATATATTATATAATATATATATAATATATAATATATATATATAATATATATATATATATAATATATATATATATATATAATAGTAATTAATATTATTATTAATAGAGGAGTGTAGCAGGGATGTGTTATGTCTCCTTGGTTATTAAATTTGTGTATGGATGGGGTGATGAAAGAATTAGAGGTAGTGGTGGTAGGGGAAGGTGTTAGAGTAGAATGATTGAGAATGTTAAAGAGTGGAGAGTGTCCTACTTTTTGAACTATTGTACGAGGATGATTTGGTTTTGTGAGGCGATTGTGAAGAGAGCTTGAGTGGATTGGTAGAGGGGTTTAAAAGGAGAGTTTTGAAAGTAAATGTAGATAAGAGTAACGTTATGTTATTGAGTAAGGATAATGCCCTGTGTGAAATCATGTTGGGTGGTAAGCAATAGGAACAAGTGTTTGAGCTTAAATACTTAGGATGTATGGTTGATGAAAAGGAAACGGATGGTGCAGAGTGTAGTAGGAAAGTTGTGAATGGTAGGAAGGTAGCTGGTGCAATTAAATCCTTTGTGGATACAAAGGGGACTAAGTCTTGAGCGCGCTAGTGTATAATGAGGGTATGTTGTTACCTGTGTTAATGTATAGTAGTGAAACTATGTTATAGAATAAGAGGTATAGATCTAAGGTAGAATCTGCTCAGACTGGCAATCTTAGGATTGTGTTGGGTGTGACAATTGATAAAATGAGTAATAAACGCATTAGGGAGCCGTGTGGTGTGAAGAGAGAGGTAAATGAAAGAATAAACGAGAGTGCATTAAGATGATTTGGTCATATGGAAAGGATGGATGAGAGTCGGTTTGTTAAATAGATGTATCGTAGCGAGTGTGCTTGGATTGAGTCAGTAAAGTGAAGGAATGTCTGAAGGAAAGGAAGATGAGTTTGGCAGAAGAGAGAAGAAACGTGTATAATAGGAGTAAATTTCGGGGTTTTGAGGGGGGTATGGTTGTGGGCATGGCCCAGGGGATGAACCCCACACTGACGAAATACCACAGTAAGAGTCCGTCACAGTCATTTTATGCCCTAGGGTGGATTTTCTAAATTTAAAATGCCAAACTTTTGAAGTAAACTCGACTTGAAAGTCTCATGAAATAATAAAATAATAAGTACCTTTCATATTAAGACCAACTGGAGAGTCTGGATATATCAAAAGAGACCGTCTGATATTCGACTTGACATCTCCATTCGGATGTAGGTCTTCGCTGGATCGCTGGGCAGATTCACCAACACCTGAGTCTTTCCCACTCGAGTGTTCGGAGCCACTATCTTGTGTAGTGGTCAAACCATCAACATGAGAAGGTGGCAAAAGAGGTGTAAGATTATCAATTTTTTCACTTTTCACTTTCTGCTGTGGATTCAGTAAACTCGGACTGAGTGATTCTCCAAGGATTTGATTCATGCTTCTTCGGCTTTCCTCGCTTCCCTTCGTACGCTGTCGAGCTCGACGTCTTAATCTATAAATGACAAATACCCAAACTGCTGACGTTGCCAACACGGCAATAATTACCATCATAATCACTATGTACGTCATAGCTGAAAAAAGTGTATCTGAAACAAAAACAAATACAATAAAAAGCTATACACTTTCATAAATAACCATACGAATGAATGAATAAATACGCAAGTAAAAGTAAATCTACATATAAATAAATAAATATGAAAACAAATGCAGGGTTCACACTGAAATTTTGAATTTGAATTCCCTGACTTTCCATAACCAAATCCGCAAATTTTCCCTGACCAGTGTGTTCGTTATTTTTGGCGTATAAAATATCTATTAATCATTATTGCAGCCTATTTACTCAGTTCATACATTAAATTATTGAAAATTTACTTTAGAAATTGTTCATCATCATGGATGAATTTAAAAAAATATATATTTTTTTAGTAATCGGTCTATACCTTCCCCACAGCCGTCCAACGCACTCCTTTTTATATTCAGTACGTACCCTACTTCAATTGACATCAAAAAACCTTACAAATATGTCCATTTGTCCTTTTTGAATGATCTTATTCAAAGATTTATCGAAAGAAACAACGAAATCATCACACTGACATAATCGGTCTTTTATTTCATTAGAAAAATAGGGAGCAAGTCCATGGTTAATCACAAACTCACATTTAAAATTTGAAGCTACCTCACTATCTGGAAACATTAATTTAAATGTTTCTCCTATATCTGCAGACGAGCTTAAAGACATTTTATCGTCCACCACCTTTAATGCCCATAGTATTTCAGATCTTGTAACATCATCTTTAAAAACCAATCACCTTCAATCGGAAGGATGAACTTGGAACAATCTCTACGGACAGAATAGGAAGAATAGTAGGTAATAGTGGATTAAAAATAGAAAGAAACAGGATAGAAGTAGATTTATGGAATGTCGTTCCTCGCCCATCCTTTTCATTCACTTATCAAATACATCTCTCATTCCACAATTATAAAGTAAGGAAAAAAAATATATCAAAAATATGTAACTTGGTCCATGGATCATTCTTCATATGTTTTGAAATTTAAAAATTTCCCTGACTTTTTTGGAATTTGGAATATCTTTAAACGTTTACCTGACCTTCCCTGACTGATTTTTTTCCCCCCTGACTTTCCAGAAAGTGTGAACCCTGAAATAAGTAA
>JABUQX010076868.1:0-5000 GCA_015478945.1 Trachelipus rathkii | reverse complement strand
GTTCCCTTTTACATTCAACATATCCTAAATATTTAAATTCAGACACTTGTTCCAGCTGTTCACCATCTAATATAACTTCACACAGAGGACTGTCCTCCCTCACAACCATAACCTTACTCTTATCTACGTTTACTTTCAACCCCTCCTTTTACAACCACTCTGCCAAATTCTCTACCAATCCTCTCAACTCTCTTCAGATTTGCCCATACAAAAACCAAATCATCACACATATAATAGGTAGGGCACCCTCCACTCACCTCCATCTCCATCATTCTAACACCATTTCCTGCCACCCCCATCTCTAATTCTTTCATAAACCCCATCCATATACAAATTGAATAAACCAAGGACGTACACATCCCTGGTCTCACTCCGCTAATTAATTTTAAAACCAATTTCACTTTTGACACCATTATTCTTACACACGCTTTCACTATCGTCACACCAACTTTGATTCCATTCAGAAAGCCTACCACTAACACCATACTTTTCTAACACCTGCCATAGAGCTTCCCTATTAATCCTATCATACGCCTGTTGCAAATCCATAAAACCTAAATACAATTTATTCTTCTTCTCCCTCATTTTCTCAGTCATTTGTTTCAATGTAAAGATTTGATCCACACATCCTCTACACTCCTTAACGCACCTTGATCTTCACCAATCATCCTCAGTCACTCGACGCCTCTTTCGACTAAAATACCAGCATATATCTTCCCTACAACACTCAATAAACTAATTCCCCTATAATTCCTACAGTTCCCTTTATCTCCCTTACCCTTATATAAGGGTACTATTACTGCTCTCCTCCAATCCCTAGGAATTATAACCTCCATAAACGCTTTATTACACAACTTCCAAATCCAATCAATCGCCATCTCGCCTCCGTTCTTGATCATTTTCACCAGTAATTTCATCTATACCTGCAGATTTACCATTCTTCAACTTTCTCACTCTACCCATTACCTCCTCCTCCTTGCTAATGACCTCATCCCCAAAATACCTATTCCTTCTTGCACCATCAAACCCACACACATTCACTATCACCTCTTCATTACTGTTAATATTATACAGATTCTCGAAGTGTTCTTTCCACACTCCCCTTACATCCATTTCATCAATGACAAAAGCACCATCCTATTCATTTTCTAGGGCATGGCCCCTTCTATTCTCATCTAACCCGACTTCCTTCAGAAGAGCTTCCTATTCCCTTCTAAGTCCCCATTTCATCCTCCTTCCAAACTGTTCATTTACCTCTTCTTTTCTCCTACGTATGCACCTTTTAGTATTTCTTTTTTCCTCCTTATATACTTCCAAACATATTTCTTTTGAAACTTCATCATTGGCGTTTAGTACATTAAACCACGTTTCTTTTTTACTTTAAAATAATAATAATAATAATAATAATAATAATAATAATAATAATAATAATAATAATCTTACTTGACACTCAAGGGCAATTGACTGTCCCAAAGTTGCTACTTGGTTGTATAAGGGTCTGGAGAAACTAGGAGTATAGATTACTGATATTCGGGCAGTAACATTGACAGCTCCCGCTTCATTTCTTGCAGTACAAATGTAAACGCCGTCATCCCGTGGCAATACTGGTTTAATGAAGTAAACGTTCGGAGAATAAAAGAGTCTCTTCTCTCTTGGAGCAGGAAAATCACCTTCTTTATTAAGCAAAATATCCGGTACAGGATAGCCAGAAGCAGCGCACCTTATTTCTACTGCTCCTCCTTCCTTTACTTCTACACTGACTGGTTGTTGGGTGAAATACGGAAACCTATGAACAACGATGTTAGCTGGGGGTGAGTAACTAGGTCCAAATGAATTTCTAGCTACACACTGATAAGAACCGCTATGATAATGTGTAACATTGTCCACAATTAACCTTGAAATGACTTTGTAAATGGTTTGGCCTTCTTTCTCCTCCTGGACACTTACAAATGTCTTCGCCCGAAAAGGTTCAATAACTTTACGATCTTTCATCCATGTGAAGGATGGCTTTTCCTCCCCAGTATACGCAACGCATTCCAAGGTCATGTTATGTCCGAAAAGCGCAGTCTGGTTTTTTGGATATTCTGAAATAATCGGCTGTGGTGAGACATCACAACTGAAGTCATTCTTCTGTAAGCGAAAAATGGACTTACCCCCCAACTTTTTTGGGTATCCGCAAGTTGATTTTACCGAGTTAAACGACTGAGTAGCAAGCCATTCTGGAAGCCAAGCCAAATGACAGTCACAAACGAGTGCTGATGTATTAAAGTAAAGCTTCGTAAGCTGTACCATATTCTTAAATGGGTTTTGGGGCAAAGTTTTGAGGTTATTTCCAGACAAATCGAGGGAGGTAAGGGATGACAATGGGTGAAGAGCCTTGCCGTGGATCGTTTCGATTTTGTTATACGCGAGGTTTAACGAAACCAAAGATCTTAAGCCCTGAAAAGCTCCAGTGTCGTCCTCTATACTCCACTGCAACTGATTGTAGGACAAGTCTCTGCGTAAAAGTAAATTTAAATTAAAATAATACAAGTTAGGAAAAAAATATTACATTCTAATTAGTTTTAAAATTATAATAAAGTAGTCAATAGTAAACAAGTTATCCTTTTAAAGTAAAACCCAAAACTCCACAATAATACCATATTTATAACATAAGAGCAAAAGAGTTTTTCTCCTTCCATAAAAAAAGAAAGAAAAAAGTAAGACTTGTATTAAGGAACAACAATCATTAAGAAATCTGGTCTTATGCAGAGTTTTGAGAGAATTCTAAAGATTCAATCCTTTATTATAAATACAATGTATATTATTCATAAAGACTCAATCCTTTATTATACACAATGTATATAATAAATCAGCATTTACAAATTGATAGAGTCTTTAGAAGGCTCTAAGAAATCTGTTCTGGGTAAGGTAGAATTCCTTTCTGATTGCTCTTCTTTACTACAAGTCTTTATTTTTATATCAATGGTAGCATAGAGTAGTTCCAGATCTACAGACCTCTAAGGTTAAGGGCCCAGCTACGCTCCGCTACCACTCATTAAAATTAACGAAGACTTCTATTTATATCTTCTTAATTTAAATTAGCTACAATGTAATTTAAAACGGATCTAAACTTTATGAGTCGTCCATTTTATTTCTTTTTTGAACATTTTTAATTTTATTATAGAAAATATCATTTCACTGGAAAGTTTTTTGAAAAACATTTTAGTTTTGAAAAGAACATTTTGTTGTGTAGAAAAGCAGTTTGTTTTATTTATCCTGAAGTTTAATTCTAAGGGAATTAGAACAAATATGCGGGTGTGACGCCTGTTCCATGTTCTCTCTTTGGGGTAGTTCATGTAAGGAATCTTAATTCTTTAAGGGATGTACAACAAGTTTTACAATGCCTTAAACTACCTAATAGAGCGTAGAGTTAAAGTATAGAAGTTGTCCTCCCATTCCCTCCTTTTTTAAGGTATGTCTGTTTAGATTTAATCTGCTCTTATGTAAAGTTATGAAAATTGTTTATCTAGAAATATTATTACATAATTGTACAATGTCAGTTAAATATACAGTGCAGAAACTTCCCCCTTGTACAATGCCGTTATTTTGTGTATGACTTACAGGTATTGGTATCCGATAATTTTTATACTTTCAAAATTGACAGTCGAGTAGAATGTAAGTTCATACTTCCTAATCAGGTTGTAGGCCTTCGGAACCATCCAGAATTTCACAATGGTTTGTAAAACAAGATATTGATAGGATCTAATAACTAATTGGCCTTCGGAACAGATGTTTATTAAGGTTGTAATAACTTGATGACAGTACAACAACTAATATTTAATTACTCCGAATGTGAAGGTGTCCAAGAGATATCGATCCTCCTAAGGATGTGTGCTGATGCAATTTTGAATACAAGCCGCATATTTGGCGACCGGTAGTAATATAAGCGGCGTTTTCATGGCGGCTTTCGCACCGGGTCGCCTGCGCGGCGCTCTTGCGTTTTGCTTCCCGTGATCTACTATAAATCTTGTTATTATTATTATTAAATTCTAGTGAAATTAATAATTATTTATGAGTTTGTTCTAAATATGATTAATATCATTAGTAAAAATAAAAAACTTTTAATACAGGAAAAAAAATTAGATAAATTGTGCACCGCTTAACAGCTAAAATGACTATGATTTTATTAAAATGAAAGGTTTGGGTCTAAAAGAAATAATAAAACACATGCTCAGAATACAAGTTTAAAGAAACAAAGTTAATTTCATCCAATACAGCTGGCTAGTGAACTGAAAAAAATGTTTTTACATACTTTAATACCTTAAAAAGACGATAAAATAATTTCGACAATCGACATACAGAGGTATTATAAGATTAAGGATTATCCGTCCAATCAGTAAGGAAACCATTCCTTTTACCTGCTTAAGGATCTTTACCGATCAGCATGTTTCAGTTTGAATGATATTTATAGAAATAAAAATACAATGTTCTGTGTTGTGATGCGACAAGTGGTGAAGTGGTATTAGGCTTAAATTAGTCCGGATACAAAAAGGCTTATCCTGATTAAGGCCTTAATTTAGGCGCTAAGTAGTTATTTGCACCCTTTTATCAAGAAGAAGGGGTCAGTTTGGAAATATATTTGACGCTGGAATTAGGCTTAAACGCCGGGGTAAAAAAGGTTTATCGCTAAGATTATAGGCCTAAGTAGTTATTCTGCAACACAATTTATATCAGAGAGAGAGGATCAGTTCTCGTATTGTAAGGATGCGGGTTGTTTTGTGTTTTTCTTCGTGATAGGATTGTCATGGTACAGTAGATAAATATAAAAAATAAAGAAAGAACTATAATTATTTGAAAAATTTGAAATATTTTTATTTAAATTGGGGACGAAAATTATAAATGTAAGTGAAGTAGTATGTTATTATTTTAATAGGACCTCGATGATTTAAATAAAATACATGCTATTTTAGCAAGAAGAACTTATTTGTATTTGTATACTTATTAATGTAAGATGATGA
>JABUQX010076867.1:20000-26118 GCA_015478945.1 Trachelipus rathkii | reverse complement strand
GAGAGGAGATTTGATGAGTCTCTAGCTTTGATGCCCGTGCAGCGCTTGATGTTCAACTCTGTGTTGCCTTAACTTTAAGTGGCTCAACTTTGATGCTCAGCATTATTGTTTGGCTCAAACTTGATAGCAACCTATCTTGACTGGTTTCATCTTTGATGGCACCCTTGTTGATGACTCAGCATTATTGATGGTTCAGTACATTTTGATGGTTCAGTACATGGTTCCCAATCACCCGTAAGGAGATTCGTAGGAGTGTTTCCTTTAGTGTTGGCTATGCGTATTCTATTGAGTGCCAAGGTGAGTGCCAGGTAGTGCTCAATGATCCAAGTGCCAATGCAAGTGCCAGTGAGTGCCACATAAGTGCCATACTGAGTGCCACTTTTTTCAATTCTTTTCTAGCCTCCCCTGAGCCTAGAATAGCCCTAATATGGGTGTCAACCCTTAGGTTATAAGGTATGAGGAATCGAATGGTGTATATTACAAGTTGCTAGGAGGCTTCCTGTATGATTTAGCTTTTTCTAGCCTACCTGATCATCAGAATACGCACTACATATTGGTGTCTACCCTGATGGTATAACGTATGAAAATTCGATGGGTGTACATATTAAACGTTGCTAGGATGCTTCCTACTATGAGTTAACCTTTTCTAGCCTACTCTGCCCTACATCATAAAGCAGAGCTAATATTGATGTCTTCCACTAGGTCATAAGTGGACCACCAGGGCGCAGCATGCGCCCTCTGCGCGAAGGCAGCCGAACCCGCGCCGCCACGTTCCCGGGGCGTTCTCCAGCCCGCCGCGTGGCGCCCACGCAGGCGCAATAATTCTCCGCGCACACCGCCGGCCGCGTGCGCCCGCAGGCGCGCAATATTTACGCGCGAACGATAAATATGATATCAATGTAAACTATTCAAAGAATTTCTTTTCAAATATACTATGAGCCATTCATTTTTACTTTATACTTAAACATTTTTATTAAAAATAATTTTTACGTTCTTAAACATTTATATTTAAGACCATTATTATTATTATTTTAAACACATATTGTCATAGTTGTGATATCAATGTAAACTATTCAAAGAATTTCTTTTCAAATATACTATGAGTCATTCATTTTTACTTCATACTTAAACTTTTTTTTATTAAAAACATATACTTTACAGACCTTAAAGCAGTAAAACAGTAAATCAATAGCTCAATTGCCTAGCAACAGAGGGCATAGTAAGGCTTTGTTTTATCTGCTTTAGCTGATTTAATGCTTTTATTGGACTTTACTGCTTTACATCAGTATATTTTGCTTTTACATTTTTGTTTAATAATTTTTAAATTTATAAATTTTAAAAAATTGTATGTAAGAGAAAAATCCAGAGTGTCTGATATATAAACATTTATTTTACTACAATTGGTACGAAATTTTATTAAAAAAAATATACTCTACATACCTTAAAGCAAGTAAACAAGTTAAATCAATAGCGCTGATGCTTAGCAACAAAGGAATTAGTAGGACTTTTGTTTTACTGCTTTAACTGATATAACTGATTTACTGCTTTACTGCTTTACATCATATATTTTATTAACATTATTGTTTTCTTTTTATTATTATTTTATATTATTATTTTATTTATTATTATTTTTTAGTATTATGTATTTTTATTATTATTTTTTATTATTATGATTATTTTATTATTATTATTTTTATAACTATTTTATTATTATTTTTATTATATTATTATACTTATTATTATTATTATTAATTTATTATTATTATTATTATTAATTATTATTTATTGAATTATTAATTATTTATTATTAATTATTATTATTATTTTTTATTTATATTATTATTATTTTTATTTTTTATTATTTTATTATTATTATTTTATTATTATTATTATTATTATTATTATTATTATTATTAATATTATTATTATTTTTATTATTATTTTTATTATTATTATTCTTAATTATTTTTATTAGATTATTATTATATTATTATTATTATTATTTATACTAGTGTCATTTACATTATGCAATATTATTATGTTAAACACACACACAACACTTACAACCACACACATACACACAGCACGACATTGACACACACACACACGCACACTCATGCACTTTAAGTCCATATATTTGTTTGTGTGTATTAAAATATACACTGTTTAAACATATCAAGTAAGTTCTTTTGTATGAACATGACATATAATTTAATTAAAACATCTTTATGATTTAATTAAACACGTACATTTATATTACTCATTCAATTATAACTAAAATTATTTCTAAGTTTCTTAAAACTTCTATACTAAATCATTATCTTTCGAGAACAAAGAATTTGATTAACTGTTTAATACTTTCGTTGTTTATAATTTTATAACTATCAAGTTTAAAATAATTTTTACTAATATTTTATGAAATTTTATTAAAAACATATATTTTACGTGCCCTAAAGCAATAAATCAGTAAATCAGTAAGGCAAGACCCTAGTAGACCTCTACACCGAAGAAGCTATACCAACGATTTGTTCCTATTCACTTACCTGCTTTACATCATCTTTAGCCATGTAATAAGTATGAAAATAGCAAAATAGAACACCTTTATTACAAATCAGAGAACTTGTGCACCGCTTAACAGCCAAAACGAGTGATTTTAAAATGAGTTTTGGGTCTAAACACTCCTGCTCAACCTATAGTTTAAAGAACTAAGCTAGATTTCATCGCAAGTCACAGGTAAGGCTCAGGTATGAAAAAATGTTTTTACATACCATTAAACCAAAAAGCGATTTAAAATAATTCTCGACCAATCACATGAGCGGAAATATAGAGATAAGGATTACTCCGTCCACTCATAAGAAAGGAAGGCATTTCCTTCTTACCTGCTTAAAGGATCTTACCGATCAAGCATGTTTCAGTTTGAAATATTTTTAAATAACATGGATTCTCGATTCTTGTCTATATTGGAATTACCTTTTAACCTGGTATTAGGCTTAAATTCGCCTGGGGATACAAAAGGCTTATCCTAAATTTAGGACTAATTTAGGCCTAAAGTAGTTTTTCAACAACATTTATGCCGTAAGGAGGTCCAGTTGAAATATTATTTGACAAAAATATCATTGATTCTTGTCTATCGGAATTAGCTTTTTGAACCTGGTATTGAGGCTTAATCAAATCCGAGTACAAAAAGGGCTTTCCTAAATTTAAGGCCTAAATTTAGGCCTAAAGTATTATTCAACACAATTTTGCAGAAAAGAGGTCAGTTCGTTTTCTGTAAAGGAGTGCGCGTTGTTGTAGTTTTCCGTGTTGGATTGTCAGTACATAGATGCTAAATAATAAATAATAATAATACATTATAATATCAATAATAATAAAGTAAATCCAATTATTTAAAAAACCTTTGAAATATTTTAGTTAACAATGAATGAATAATATAAATGGTAAGTGAAATAACATGTTATTTGAAAATAAAAACCTAGATGATTTTAATAAAATAACAGTTATGTTTATCAGAAGAAGAACTTATTTTGCTATTATTATACTTATTATGGCTAAAGATGAAGTAAAGCAGTAAGTCAATAGTACAAAACGTGGCATAGCTTGGGTGTAGAGGGGTGCTAGGGGTTGGCCTTACTGATTTACTGATTATTGCTTTAAGGTAACGTAAAATATGATTGTTTTTTAATGAAATTTCATAACTTTTTATAAAAAATTATTTTAAAAAACTTGATAGTTTATAAATTTTTATAAAAACAAAAGTATTAACAGTTAATAAATTCTTTGTTCAAAGAGATAAGATTTAGTATAGAAAGTTTTAAGAAACTTTGAAAACCCTTTCGTTTAGCTAAACTGAATGGATTGTTATAATGTAAATAAACGAGATATTAAATCATAAAATGTTTATAAATTTATATGTTCATATACAAAAGAACTTATCTGATATGTTTAAACAGTGTATATTTTAATACACACAAATAAATATATGAAGCTTAAGTGCATGTGTGGCGTGGTGTGTGGTGTGTGTGGTGTGTGCATGTGTGTGGGTGTATGTGTGTGTGTAAGTGTGTGTGTGTTAAATAATAATATGCATGATGGAAATGACACTAAGTATAATAATAATAATAAAAATAATAATAATAATCATAATAATAAAAATAATAATAATAATAATAAAAATAATAATAAAAATAGTAATAATATTAATAATAATAATAATATTAAAAATAATAATAATAATAATATAATAAAAAATAATAATAATAAAAAAATACATAATAAAATAATTAAAAATAATAATAAAATAATTGATAAAAATAACAATAATAAAATAATAATAATAATACTAAAAATAATAATAAAAATAATAATACTAAAAATAATAATAAATAAAAATAATAATAAAAATAATAATAAAAGAAAACATAATGTTAATAAATATATGATGTAAAGCAGTAAAGCAGTAAATCAGTTAATCAGTAAAGCAGTAAAACAAAAGCCTACTAATCCCTTTGTTGCTAGGCAACAGCGTTATTGATTTACGGTTTTACTGCTTTAAAGTATGTAAAGTATATATTTTTAATAAAAATTTCGTACAATTGTAGTAAATAAAATGTTTACATATCAGACACTCTGTTTTTCTTCTTACATACAAATTTTTAAAAAATTTATAATTTAAAGTATTAAAAACAAAAATATAAAAGCAAATTAATGTAATAAAATATATGATGTAAACAGTAAAGAATAAGCATTAAATCAGTAAAGCAGTAAAACAAACGCCTTACTATGCCCTCTGTTTGCAGGCAATTGAGTATTGATTTACTGTTTTAACTGCTTTAAAGGTCTTGTAAAGTATATGTTTTTTAATAAAAAAATGTTTTAAGTATGAAGTAAAATGAATGACTCATCATATATTTGAAATGAAATTTTGAATAGTTAAATATTCCAATCGAAAAGTCTTAAGCATATGTTTAAATAATAATAATATTAATAGGTCTGTAATGAGTTACAGTTTTAGGATCGTAAAAAATGTTTTTATAAAAAATGTGTTAAAGTATGAAGTAAAATGAATGACTTATAGTATATTTGAAGAAATTCCTTTGAAATAAGTTACATTGATATCATTTTATCGTTTCGCGCAGTAATATTGGCGCCTGCGGGCGCACGTGGCGGGGGTTACGCGGAAATATTGCGCCTACGGGCGCACGCGGCGGGCGGGTTCGGCTGCCTTCGCGCGGAGGGCGATGCCATGCCCTGGATTGGTCCGCTTACTGAACCTAAGGGGAAGACATATTTAAGCTCAGCTTTATGATGTAGTGGGCAAGTAGGCTAGAAAAGGTTTAACTCCATGGTAGGAAGCATTCCTAGCAACTTATAAATCATACACTAATGGCGAATCCTCATACCTTATAACATAGGGGTAGCAAAAATATTAGTGCTATTCTTGATCAGGGTAGGCTAAAAAAGCTACTCATAGTAAGGAAGCATCCTAGCAAACTTGTAATATACAGCTATTCGATTCCTCATACCTTATAAGCCTAGGAGTAGTACACCATATTAAGGGGCTTTTCTGGCTCATGGGAGCTAGAAAAGACTTGAAAAAAGTGGCACTCAGTTGACACCATACGGCACTCAGTTGGCACTATGTGACACTCACTTGGCACTCATTGGCACTTAGTGACACTCACCTGGCACTCATAGAACACTAATAGAACACCCCTAGATACTCCTTACGGTGATTGGGACCCCATCAAAATGGTACTGAACCCTCAAAATGGTACTGAACATCAATAATGCTGAGTCAATCAACAAGGGTGCCATCAAAGATGAACCATAAGATGAGGCATCAAAGTTGAGCCAACAATAATGCTGAGCCATCCAAAAATGTTGAGCCATCAAACTTAAGGCAACAAAGTTGAGGTATCAAAGCTGAGGCATCAAAGATGAGTCATCAAAGTTGAGGCATCAAAGTTGAGGATTAAGATATCGAGTATGTGTGTGTGTGTGTGTAAGTGTAAGTGTAAGTGTTTATGGGTAAGTGTAAGTGTCTATGGGTAAGTGTCTATGGGTTGAGTATTAAGTGTCTATGGTGGTGGGTGTGATGTAAAGTTGTTATAGGTTGAAG
>JABUQX010076867.1:0-15000 GCA_015478945.1 Trachelipus rathkii | reverse complement strand
TATCGGTATCGCTTTATGCATTTTTCTCTAGATGTAACGGAAAAAATCGATGCTCCATACGCGGCATTCATATATATATATATATATATATATATATATATATATATATATATATATTATATATATATATAATATATATATATATATATATATAGTAATATATAATATATATATATATATATATATATATATATAATATAATATATATATATATATATAGTATATATATATATTATATATTATATATATAATATATATATAATATATATATATTGTATATTTCAATGCAAGTGTGGGGAGGAGAAGAGACGAGGTGTATAGAATGGTGGGACAGTATGGAGAGAAGATAAGAAATAAATTGTAGGAGAGATGTTAGATAAATTTCTGTTTAATGGAAGGAAATGAAGATCATGAATGGTTTTTTTCAACAGAGGGGGACTCCACATAGGTTCACAAGATATAGATGGAAACAATATCACAGGAGAATTCGATCAAATATCTATTATAGACTATATAATATCGTCTGATAGTGGGCTAATAAGGAATTTGAAAGTGATATCTGGAGTAATAATGTATTTCGATCATAGATTGTTGGTGACGGACCTGGAGGTAAAGACATAAGTTGCAGAATAAAGAAAGAGAGAAAATGTGATAAAGGGGAGTCCTGAAAGAGTGTGAAAGGGAAAAGGGAAATAATATTGAAATAATGTCAGACATAAGAACATTTAGAAGGAGTCCGGAAGAGAAATAGGGGGAAGATACAAGAAAAAGTAAAAAAGGCAGCAGAGGAAACCCTGTGGTAAAAAGTGGGTAGGAAAAACGAGGAAAGGAACTAAAGAAGTGGAAGGAGGCAATACACGAGGAAAGCAGTATTTGGATGAGGTGGTTGAATATAGAGCTAGCACAGCAAGGGTTCAGTATAATGGAGGTAAGAAATGAAGCAAAGAGAGTGAAAAGAAGAGTAAAAAAGAAGAGGCAGCAAAGATATTGACGGAAGAAATGATGGAAGGATGTGAGGGCAAAAAGGAAGAGGACTTTTAGACTGGCAAACACGTATAGAGATCAAAGAGGAAAGTGTGCAAAATAATCAAGGGTAAGCAATGTGAAATTTAGTGAGATCACAGACAAACAGAGATGAAACGGGAATACTCAGAGAACTGTTAATGTGAATGAAGCAGGTGGGGGGATGGAGGAGAAGAGGGGGGGAGGAGATCACTATGGAGGAGTTGGAGGTGACTCTGAAAGCAATAAAGATGGGGAAGATGGGATACCCATAGAACTAATAAAAGAGGGGGGAGAGAAAATGAAAGAGATTCTGAATTGTTCAATAGGTGTTGGAATGAGAGGCGAAGTACTAGAGGGGTGGGGAAAGTCAATCAAAGTTCCAATATATAAGGGAAAGAAGATACAGGGGACTATAAAAACTATAATTGTAATATTCTTGTTGGACGCACTTGGCAATAACATATGAGAGATACTAGAGAGATGGCTGAAGAATGTAGTGAGAGCTTAGACTGGGGAGGAGCAGCATGGGAATAGAAAGAACAGAAGCACGACGGAATCTCTTGTTTCGCCTTGAGAATTACGTTAGGAAAGGTATGGGAATATATTAAACGAGCATATGTAGCTTTCAAATTTTCTAAAAAAAAAAAACTTTTGATTTTTAACTTAGGAAGGGATTATGGAGAGTGCTAGAGAGAGATCTATGCAAGTAGATAAAAGTTGAGAGGAAGCATTGAGAGTATGTAAAGAATATAAATATTAATATAAGAAAAGGAATATGAAGAATAAGGAATGGTTTAAGGTGAGAACTGAAGTCAAACAGGGAAGCCGTGTTGTCACAAATTTGGTTTTGTAGCAATAGTCTGAATGTAGTGACAAAAGAAGGTGGAAGGCAAGGATATAGGAGATTTGGACTGTGATATTCTGGCATACGCAGATGACTTGGCGTGCTGGAGCGAAGAGGGAGATAGGCTGAGAGAGGTGGTGACATGTTTTGCTAATAGGCTTAGAGAGGCCGGTCTGACTATGAACACAGAAAAGACTGAGATCATGGTGGTTAGTAGAGAAGGGGGAGAACTGAGAGTAGATGTGGAAGGGACTGAGATAAAGATGGTGGAGAAATGCAAATACTTGAGTGGAGTATTTGGAAGATGAGGAGGAAATGTACAGAAGATAACAAGTAGGATAGCTCAGTATGGGGAAGCTGTAAGAGCAGGGAACCCTATACTGAAAGATAGGCAAATGAGTATGGAGGTGAAAAGGGTATATTTCGCGAGATGTTAAACACGCATTTCTACTATATGGGGCAGAGACATGGAGTACGACCACAAGAGAGGATAGTAGAATACAGTCGGCAGAGATGTACGTTTTAAAAGAGTGATAGTGGGAAAGACTAGACAAAGAAACTTAAGAATAAGGGAGGAGGTTGGAGTGAAGGCTGTATTAAATAAGATGGATGCAGCCAGATTGAGGTGGTGGGGGCACCTGGAGAGGATGCAGAAGGAGAGAGTGGCCAAGAGGAGATGGGAGTGGAGACAGTAGGTAACAAGACCAAGAGGAAAACTTAGGGAAAGATGGGAGAGCTCGGTGAACTCTATTGAGGAAGATATGGAATACTGTCGATGCGGGAGCTGAGAGAAGAGGGAGCTCTGGAGAATAGAGGAAGATGGAGAAGAGCTCTTGACCTTTCCTGGGAGAGTTGATATATATATATATATATATATAGATAAAGATTTAGTTAATAATAAAAAATATATATATATATATATATATATATATATATATATATATATATATATATATATATATATATATAGTATATAATCTTGAACTCGATTGTTTCTATGAGCTTTGTTGCCAACTTTTCTTCTAGCAGTTGATTAAAAAAAATTAATCGCCTTACTTAATAAAGCCCCTTCAGTATTTGTCAGGCCACTTCTGAACTCCATTTCAAAGGGGTTTTCAAATAGATTTCGGAAGTTTCTCAATCTGGATATGTGCTATCATGAAACTAAACTAGGAATATTAGCTTCTATGTCAAATCCAAGATTTAAGTTAAAGTGGCTATCAATTCAATTAACAGTGACATGCAAAACACTGCAATGACGAAAGGAGTCCAAAAAATGCTGATGAATTCTATAAAGGCCCTCTAAGAAAATTACCCAAATAGCATGACTGATTATGCAATTTCTGGAAACCATCTAGGCCCGATGACATTTTTTGATAATGAGATTATTCAACTGGCAAACTACCACGGACTTAACAAGCAACCAGAATTCACAACCAAGATACCAAAGGTGAGAAATGGAAGTGTTCTCAAACAATATATAGTTGCCGACAATAAACAAAAAAAACATATTTACATCAACCTGAGGGAAAAATTCTAATTCCTTAAACACAACGAGTACTATACATATCTCCTAAGGTACGGTTTTGAACAATTTTCCCTTTAAATATACAAACACCCCACACATCATTAACAAATACCAGTAAAAAGACTATCAGTTGGCAATTCATATCCTCTCCGAAAAAGAAGCCAGACTGCTACTAGATGAAATGTTTAGCAGTTGGGTATTTTTCTAAAGGAAAATTCATGAATGAGAAACAATACAGGTATTCCTAATCCTTTTTAGTATCTCAGTCATTTTCTCTTACAATTGTAGTTTTTTATAATATATATAATAATATATATATATATATATATATATATATATATATATATACTATATATACTATATATATATATATATATATACTAATATATATAATAATATATATATAATATATATACATATATAAACATATATATAATATATAAATAAATTAAATATATATATACTACTACTTATATAATAATATATATATACAAGATGCCAGCGAATAAACGAAGCCACGGCCCCAAGTCTTATATAAACAACATGCAAAGATAATTAAACTCGTTTATTGATATACACATATACCAGAATATTGAAAATTATCATTTAATTATGAAAAACAAAAACCGGTACCTGAACATTCATAGGTCAAAAGATTCACAGGAACGGTGCTGAAAATGTTACTTGAACTGGATACAACTTTGTATGGTCGCATATGTAACAGCTTCAACATGTTATGGCATGAAGTTCGTTTGATGTTTAGTTGTGCGAATAGACGTCTAGTTGATTTCCGTGGACTTCTAACCATAGTCTCTTGCACACGTGCAATATTTTGCGCCAAAACAAACTTTCTTTTCACGGTTACGTTTGGCCGTTAGCGACCGAACCTGTAATCGCTCAAAACTATTTACTAATCAATTTCTGCACAACACTCTTTGCTGGAACAGCTGTGTTCTGGGATTTTTATGGATAGAACATATTCCATTTTATTTGGTTTTTAATTAATTAAACGTTTACATTCCAAAATAAGTTTCAACCAATAAACACCTCTTTGTATGGATTATGAAAAAGCAATTCTGTAAACTCATTACATCACAAACAAGACTCTCAAATTGCAACCTACTTGAAAACGTCGCACAGATAGACTAATCTTGACCGCACGGACATACTTGTGACCCCGCTCGAAGCGCCGCTATTCAATGTAAGATATCATAACACCTCCCAGTACCTACAAATATAATACAAATAAACTAACACTATATAAAAAACAAATATAACACGGGACCTCTTTTATCTTGGCCACCCTGCTATAATACTAGTATATATTATAATATATATATATATACTATATATATAGTTATATATAAATATATATATTATATATATATATATATATTTATATATATATATATATATAAATTATATATTATAATATATTATAATATATATATATTATATATATTCATCTATATATCACTCACACAGTCGTACAAACCTTATATACAGTAACTAATATTATAAAACCCTCAACTAAATTTATAACCTCAACACGAAAATAAGTACCCTCTCACTATTCTCACTATTAGTATGTATATATATATAATAATATATATAATATATATATATTATATATCATATTAATATATAATATATATTATATATGATAATATATATATATATCAGGCGAGGCACGAAAAAATTTCAAAATTAAAAAAACAATTGAGTTTTTTACTTGATTTTTTATAAATAAATCATGATTTTTTTGATTTTTTGAATTTTTTTTTTGATTTCTATTGATTTTTTTGATTTTTTTATATTTTTTTTTTTTTTTTTTTTTTTTTATTTTTATTGTATATCCTTAAAGTAATTTAACTTATCAATAGGAAATAAAAATTAAAATAAAACTATATATATTATTGAAATTTTAATATATTATTTTTTTCCAATTTTCAACAAAACTATTGGCATGTAACCCGTAAGTCTGTAACATTCTTTAGTGCTGCTGTTTCATTGTTTCCATTTTAAGATTTTGAACCCAAAGCTAGGGCCTAGGGTTAAAAATTTAAAATTAATGCCAGATGCAGACTAATTATATATTTTTTTTTTGTATAATGTCGATATAATAGATATTGTTTAGGCCAGCATTTAAATCATTGATCTACAATTTTAGCACATCCTTATTAAAAAAGACGATATGCTGAAGAGGCGCAACGTTAAAGCCAACGCAGGGAGGTAGATTTTTGGCTTTGAGGGAATAAGAATAGGCGTGAAGTTGTCTAGATAGGCCCAGGCTTGCTTAAATATTATTATTATTTATTTATTTATTATGGGTTGACTGGAATATTCTAGCCAATGCAGCTTCTTAATTATTAATTTTTATTGTTGACTGCGGACAGTCTGAAAAGGACCATGCCGGCTTCTCAAAATTATTTCTTATTTATTATGAGTTTTGACTGGGACATTCTTAGGAGGGGTCAATGCGGCTTCTTTAAATCATTTATATTTAATTATTTAATTATTATTGCGTTTGACTGGGACAGTCAGATTAGCGCCCCATTGCGGCTTCTTAAGTATTATTTTTTATTTATTATTTTCAGATATTTATTAGTTGACTGGGACATCTAGAGGGGCCAATGCGTTTCTTAATTAATAATTTTTATTGGATGACTGGGAACAGTTCTAAAAAATTATTCTAAATCCTTAAAATATTATTTTTATTTATTATGAGTTGACTGGGACATATAGAGGCGTTAATGTGGTTTCTTAATTATTATTTTTAAATTATTAGTTATATATGTTATAATTGGATTGACGGACAGTCTAGATAGGCCTATGCTGCTTCTTAAGTATTATCTATTTATTATTTATATGGGTTGCCTGGGACATTCTAGAGGGGCCAATGTGGCTTCTTAATTATTAATTTTTATTGGTTGACTGGGACAGTCTAAAAAGGACCATACGGCTTCTTGTATTTTTCTTATTTATTATGGGTTGACTGGGACATTCTAGAGAGGTAAATGCAGCTTCTTAATTATATTCAGCAATAATAATTAAGAAGCTGCATTGACAACTCTAGAATGTTCCAGTCAACGTAGTAATAAATAAGAATAATACAAGAAAGCCGCATTATACCTATTTAGACTGTCCCAGTCAACCAATAAAAATTAATAATTAAGAAGCAGCATTGGCCCCTCTAGAATATCCCAGTAAACACATAATAAATAATAAATAAGAATAATACTTAAGAAGCCGTATGGGCCTATCTAAGACTGTCCCAGTCAACCAATAATAATTAATAATTAAAAATAATAACTAAGCCACATGGATCCCTCTAGAATTTCCCAGTCAATCAAATAATAAAGAATAATACTTAAGAAGCCGCATGGTCCTTTTTAGACTGTCCCAGTCGACCAATAAAAATTAATAATTGAGAAGCCGCATTGGCCCCTCTAGAATGTCCCGGTCAACCCATAAAAATTAAGAATTAGGAATAATTTTTAATAATAATTAATGTAATTAATGAATAGCATTTATAATTAAGAAGCCAATGGGCCTACCTAGACTGTCCCAGTCAACCAACAATAATTGAGAATAATAATTAAAAAGCCGCATTGGCCCCTCTAGAATGTCCCAGTCAATCCATAATAATTAATAAATAAGAATAATAATTCAGAAGCCGCATGGGCCTATCTTGACTGTCCCAGTCAACCCATAATAATTAAGAATAATTTATTCTTAATTATAATTATGGAGTTGGGGGACTGTGGACCAGTCTAGATAGGCCCATGCGCCTTCTGAATTATTATTCTTATTTTATTAATTTTGTTTGCGACAGTGGTTGACTGGGAACAGTCTATGGTAGGCCCATTGTGGCTTCTTAATTATAAAATACTTATTCAATTAATTTCATTTAATTAGTTAATTAAAAATTCGTATTCTTAATTCTAATCTGTTTGTACTGGGTTGACTGGGACATTCTAGGGGGCCAATAAGCGGCTTCTCAATTATTATTCTTATTTATTTAGGGAAAGTCTAAGAAGGACCATGCGGCTTCTTAAGTATTATTGTTATTTATTTTGAGTTGACTGGGACATTTTAGAGGGATTAATGTAATGTGGCATCTTAATTATTATTTTTTTCAATTATTAATTATTTTGGTTTGACTGGGACAGTCTAGATGTACTTTTCCTAATTTTAAGTATTTATTTTTATTTATTATTTATTATGGGGTTTGACTGGGACATTCTAGAGGGCCAATGCGGACTTCTTAATTTTTTTAATTTTTTTGGTTGACTGGGAAAGTCTAAAAAGGACCATGCATGCTTCTTAATATTTATTCTTATTTACTTATGGGTTGGACTGGGACATTCTAGAGGTTTCAATGCGGCTTCTTCTTTATTTTTTAATTATTAAATTATTATTGGTTGACTGGGACAGTTCAGTGGCGTCCCGTAAATAACGCCCCCGCAGGCCCCGCGGTGCGGGGGGGCGCAGGAGCTGAGAGGGCGCACGGCGGGTAAGAGGGATGAGCACTTTTTCGATGAAAACTCCATAATGAAAGCTCTCTCTCTCTCTCTCTCTCTCTCTCTCTCTCTCTCTCTCTCTCTCTCCTCTCTTCTCTCTCTCTCTCTCTCTCTCTCTCTCTCTCTCTACTTCCTCTCTCTTTTCTCTTTCTCGTTGTCCTTCTCCTCACTCTCTCTCTCTCTCACAATCATTCTGCCTTTCTCGCAACCTCTCACTCTATGTTCTTTATACTTATACTATATAATATATATATATATCAAAATATAACTACTATATATATATAATAATTATATATATATATATATATTATATATATATATATATATATAATATATATATTATGATATATATATATATATTTTTTAAACCCGATATATTGAAAGTAAATCTGCGAAACTTTCTCAATATTATTGATTTGTTATCCAGGAATTGAGAAAAGCAGAACAAAATATGAGTGCTCCTATTCAGAATTAACTCGTTAGTTTGGCTTCACAACCTGTGCTCCGTGACATAATAAGTGAAACTCAAGATACGCGCCCTTTTTTTCTCTTATTTTAGATACGACCCAAGATATTTCTAAAACTAACCAACTGTCAGTAGTAATAAGATATGTCTGCATCAATTACGATGAAAAGAAGCTTCAAATTAATGAGTCATTCCTGGGGTTTATCCCCATAACAAATCAAAAGGCCGCAAGTTTAGAAAGTGAAGTGTTGGTAAGTTTTGGAAAGCAACAATTTTTCAATTTAAAAAGTGTCTGATGCATGGCTATAAAAGGCTACTTTTCTCACAGTAAGCACCTCTCCTGCTTACCAACTATCAAGCGAAAGGTCGCCCTAATGCAGAGTATGTGCATTGTCCAAATCACAACCTTAACTTAGTCTTGAATGATTCTGTAAAGGAGATTACAGAAATGATTGTTTTTTTATGATGTGATTAATGAGATATATGGGTATTTCAGTCAGAGTCTTCCAAGATGGCAATCACTGAAAGAAATTTCTCTGAAATCTGCATGGTCAACAAAACTGTTAAAAGACTGTGCCCAACTAGATGGTCTTCGAGGTTGGATTGCTTGTTGGTAGTTAAAGTTAATTTCATTTATATTTTGAATTGTTTATCAAAAATCATCCTAACCTCAACAAATAGCTCCGAAGTAGTTTAAAAAGAGGCCATTAAGAAGACAAATGTTCTACTTTTCAATTCATTTTAATGCTTGTGTTTCAAAAGCAAAATTTGGAAAGTATTAACATCCCTTCTAAAACACTCAAAAAATCAGACATATCCCTGGATATTGTGAAGCTTCCACTCTTATATTAGAAAGGTGTGTCACCAAACTAAACCAGTTGCGGGTAGAGTTTTAACCAGTTGCGGGGAGAGGCCCAGGAAATTGCAAGAAGCTTGGCAAAGTGAGACTTCATTGCCCTACTAAACTCCAAAAGCAAAGTGACAAAGCCTTTGATGCAGGACTTTCTAAGATCGTTGCACTTCAATATTGAATCCTTTCGCAACATTTCAGGGTGAGGGTTTTTACACAGAGCCAATGATATACTAATAGGCCAAGTGAACATCGGAGGCTATCAGATATGAGTGAAGCGTGAAACAGACCTGTATTTGCTTTCTTTGAGCCCCTGCAGCCCTTACAGAAACAAACCAAATTAAAGAGTACATGGAGTCTGCGACAAGTCTTTCACAAAAAAAAATGAATCCACGTGCACAGTTCTTATAGTTACCAGAAATGTCATGTGGCCAAACGCCTGAAATAAAGAAAGAAAAAAACGACAAAAATAAATACACGAGTGGGCAGAAATATTGTTGTGAAAATATGTTGTCTTCGTAGATAAATTCCAGAAGTGATGTATCAGCTTTTAATAAATCAGTTTTATTGAACCACAATCCAGTAACATTCATCATCTCGCTGCCAACGAGAACTTTTCAAAACTTAAAAAAACTAATAAACAGTATATTTGAGAAGTACCCAGACGACCGGTAAGGTAAGTCGAATTGCATGTACTTAGCATAACGAGTAATGATCACGGCTCCGCGCACGAGACTTAGGAGAGACGCACAAAGAGAGAACATTAGTCGAACATTTTAGGAAATGCCAAAGCAGACGACAAGGGGATAATGATCATTAGAAGAACTACTTAGTACCAAAAGTTAAAATAGATAATGACAAATCGTTGATCATGTTCAAGTAGTGAAGTTTTTCGCACTTTTATGTCCAACAGTATTGAAAAGGTGTTTTAAAAATATGCAAGCAGGCAGAACAACTTGGAAATAATATATAATATATATATAGATAATATATAAATACATAACTACTATAATATATATAATACCTCAATATATATAAAAAGATATGACTATAAATATAGTATACATCATTAATATAATAATATAATATATCATATATATATACACCTAATATATATATATATATATAAATATATAACAAATAATTATATCATATATATATAACATATAAATAGTTTTTCATATATATTAGATGAAGGACCATTATCTTTTTCTTGTAATACACTCCTGGTTCTATTATAGTCAACTGCTATGTAAATTTCTACCTTATATAATGACAACAAGAAATAACTTTTTTTGTAGATTCAACAGTATCCAAAAACCATCTAATCCACCCGTCCAATGACTAAACAAGAGGGCGCACAAAAAAGTCGCAAGGGCACAAGGGGCCGCAACTGACCCTTAGTTACCCACTGGACAGTCATAGATAGGCCCATTACGTCTTCTTAAGTATATATTACTATATTTATTATTTATTCATGGTTAGCATGCGGACATATCTAGAAGTGGTCAATGCAGGAACTATACATTACATTATTAATTTTTATTGGTTGCCTGGGACAGTCTAAATTTTACCATGCGGCTTCTTAAGTTATGTTACTTATAATATTATAGGCCTTAACATGAGACAATAATCTAGAGGGAGGTTCATGCAGCTTCTTAATTCCATTTAATTAATTTATGGAGTTGACGGAACATCTAGATAGGCCCATGCGCTCTAGTTAATTATTCTTATTTATTAATTATAATGAGGATTGACTGGGACATCAGTAAGCAGGGGCCAATGACGGCTTTTTAATTATAATTTCTTACATATATTACATATCGATTAGTACTGGGACAGTTCCGGTAGGCCCATGCGAGACTATGTTTTCAATTAATATATCATACTATCATTAACTTACCTTAAATCCCTCACATTATTACACACACAATTATTTCTAATTCTTAATTATTAATGGTTCAGAACACTGGGACACACTACCCTAAATTTGAACGAATTTCTAACTCATTCTTCACATGTTCTACTTCCATAACATAAATAACTACAATATATATATTATATATATATAATATAATAAATACACAATAACTATAAATAATATATATATATATATATATATATATATACTAATAATATATTATATATATATATATATATATAATATATATATATATATATATCCGCGTTAATGCACGAATCTCATTACTTCCACAAAAAAATCAAAATAATTTTAATAAAATCCATAAAAATCAAAAAAAAATCAAAAATTGATTTTTTTCTAAAAAAAATTAAAAAAATCCCCAAACCCTGATAATATACTATTATATATATATATATATATATATATAATATATATATATATATTATAATATATATATATATATATATATATATATATATATAAATATATATACTATATATTATAATATATATCAGATATATATATATATATATATATATATATATATATATCGCTATAATCTTAATATATATATATATATATATATATTAAGTGATGCGGCAGATGTCATTTTTTTCGCTTCCGCGGATGCGGATGTTTGATTTTAACATCCGGCGATGCGGATGCGGATGTTTAATATTATAATATATATATATATATATATATAAATATATAATATTATATTATAATAATACTAATAAATACTATAAATAATACAAACTATACAAATAAACATCACAAGATATATTATAACAAACTATTACATAACTACACTACTAAATACACATACTATATATATATTATATATATATATATATACGGAAGTTTTTAGCCACAATATCTATTAATATAATTGTTACCAAGGTGCGGGATGGGGACCCAACTCAAAATGGACCCACAATCAACCCATCTATATCCTATAACCTTCAGACCATACATGAAAGGAGATTTACAAGGGTTATAATACAATTTTTGCCAACTAGTATTGAAATTCAAATATGGGAATAAGGTATAGACTTGTGCTTTGAAGAGACATACAACTTTTTCTACCTAATTTTTTGTTTAGAGAGTCTAGTTATTCTCTTTATCAATCATATATTAGGCCCATGCAGCAATTGCTAAAATACTCTCTCACTTGGAAAACACTAGTTGGAGGACATGCCAGGTATTTCCTTGCAAGTTTACTAAGCGTGGGTAAACATTTCTGCAATTTTGCTATAATTAACACTCCACCAACTGATTGAGGATCGTTCATTTTGATTTGTATCTTAGTTCGTTTTTCTTTGGTGAATAGTTTTCAATATCATTATGCACTGCATTCTTTTGATAATGAAGTGGTTTCTATCATCACTACTGGACTGTTATAAATACTTCACGCTGAAATCGTTAAAATTGATACTTAGTACGAAGATGAGATATGAATATCTGTAGAACATTTATCATTGTTTATATTTCCCAATCTTACAATGGGAATGTGCAAACTCACTAACAAACTAAGCACTATTCGGATTAGACCAGTTTTCCAAATTGCCAACACAACAGATAACACGCAATTAAAGAGTTTGCTAATATCCGTACAAAAAAACCATTCTCCTAAATAATCGGCGAATCTACAGTAAGTTGCAAATAGATATGACAAGAGTCATATAACATACATATCTACACACACAGAACCAAAGCGGTTTTTCTAACCAATCAACTAAGAATTAACTCATACCATCTTTCATATCTTCACCACCACCGATTCTCCAATCATTACATTCGCATTAGAACGATCGGTATCAAAATAAGAACTTCCCTTAGCGTTGAGATAATACAATCACGGTCATTACATCGGAAGACAAAGCTTGTGAAGGCGCTGATTTTTTAGTAGTTCTCTTCAATGGTATCAAATAGCTTAATTGCAGTGTCATACTTGCTGTCATTTTCCAAACAATTAACATTAAGATTGTTCAACACTTAAATGACGAATAATGAAACGGACGTATGCAAAGCAAGCAACTATAACATCCATGAGCAATTACACCTCTTCAATCTCCAAAATAATGCAAAAGTGATACATATTCCACGCGAGTTGGACACCGTCATCTAGATAACATTAAGATACGGAATATCAAGCCGTTTTTGAATTGCCATTCAAACGTATACATCTACTACATTTTTCATTTTCTTTTTCAGATTCAATACTCTAAGATATCATTTACATTATAAAACATCTTTATCAAACACTCATTAGACAATAAACATCCGCAGCAAACAATCAACCAGCAGGGCAACGCGATGCGGATCATTTAATAAATGTGCGGATGCCTCCGCCGGAGCGGAATGTTACCTGCATCGACTAATATTAATATATATATCTATAATATATATTATATATATTATATAGTATATATATATATATATATATATACTCTATATAAAATATAAAAATATATATACTATATATATATATAATATATATAATATATATATATATATATATTATATATATATATACATACTGTTATACTATATATATAGTATATTATACTATATATACTCAACATAAATACTAACCTACATATATATATACTAAATATATATACTAGATATACTATTATATAAATACTAATATACATATAATATATACTATATATATAGTATATATATACTATACTAAATACTATACTAATTCACTATACTATATATATATATAAACTAATAATAATTATATATATATATAATAAATATATATATATATTAAATTATAGTGATAATATATATATATATATAAATATAATATATAATAATATATTAATACTATATTATATATAATTATATACTATAAATAAATGTTATATTTAATAAAATATACCTATACTAATACTACTAATATATATATATACAATATATCAATATATATATATAACAGGAATGGAATATCATTGACGACCCAGTCTAGGACAATAAGGCTAGCAACCCGGCACCCTTAAACTTTTTTTTTCTCTTTCCTTACTTTTTATTTGGCTTTGAAAAACTCACTGATCCAAGAGTCCTCCAGAATACTTTTGCGCACCATCTGGACATAGAAATAACACGAATGTCTTCCTGCGAAGAGCTACTTGCGTGCGGCGACGAGACAACGAAATGTTATTTTCTGAACTAGATGCGAAGCCCAACCTGAACATTTAAAAAAAATCCGCGAAGATCTGCTAAGTATCCATTGAAAGGTGAAAAACCCTAACCTGAGCTAATAACTCAAGGGCACTAGCATCGAAATCCATTGGGCTGAGAAAGAGTTTTCTAGAAATGCACCCAGGATCAGATTTTCACGAGGCCAAAGAAAAGAAGATGCTGGCCCCAACTGACAGGGCGAAAGTCTTACCCAGAGAGATGAATGCATAGAATGTAGACACCCTATATATATTTATACTACCTATATATACTACTATATAATAATATAATATATATAGTTATCATATATATAACTATAAATAATAAGTAATACATACTATATAAAATATAAGTAAATAACCTCTATTGACTCTCATACCTAATCAAGTCATAACACCCGCATAGCGACTACCTCCTGAGGCTACACTCAGTAACACTTTTACTATAATATACTTATATATAACGTACTAATAACGTGGCTTGTAATTATATAAAATCTTTTATCTAAAAGTATCTAGATACATGTATCGTTATCGGTATCGCAAAGAAGGTAGGCAAGTATCGGTGTATCGATATTGCTAAAGTCAAATTTTTGTAGCCTCCTGTAATATCAATGGTATCGCTATCTCTTAAGCAGATTTTTGTATATCCGATTATCTCTCTCT